>CAUYPK010038563.1:0-12641 GCA_963574355.1 Loris lydekkerianus
TTCAATATGATATTGGCTGTGGGTTTGCTGTAGATGGCCTCTATCATTTTAAGAAATGTCCCTTCTATACCAATTTTCTTAAGTGTTCTGATCATGAAGGGATGCTGGATATTATCAAAAGCTTTTTCTGCATCAATTGAATCATATGGTCTTTGTTTTTTAGTTTGTTTATGTGCTGAATTATATTTATAGATTTATGTATATTGAACCAGCCTTGAGACCCTGGGATAAAACCCACATGGTCATGACGTATAATTTGTTTGATGTGTTGCTGGATTCTGTTTGTTAGGATCTTGTTGAATATTTTTGCATCAATATTCATTAGTGATATTGGTTTATAATTTTCTTTTCTTGTTGGGTCTTTTCCTGGTTTGGGGATAAGGGTGATGTTTGCTTCATAGCACATGTTGGGTAGCATTCCTCTTTGGAAAATGTTGAGTAATATAGGTACTCGTTCCTCTTTAAAGGTTTGGTAGAATTCTGATGTGAAGCCATCTGGTCCTCGGCTTTTCTTTTTAGGGAGATTTTGTATGGTTGATGCTATTTCAGAACTTGTTATATGCCTGTTCAACATTTCCACTTGATTTTGGCTAAGTCTTAGAAGATGACATGCTTCCAAGTATTGGTCAATTTCCTTCAGATTTTCATATTTCTGAGAATAGAATTTCTTATAATATTCATTAAGAATTTTTTGAATTTCTTAGGAGTCTGTTGTTATTCTGTCTTTGTCATTTCTAATTGATGAAATTAGAGATTTTACTCTTTTTTTCCTGGTTAGGTTAGCCAAAGGTTTATCTATTTTATTGACCTTTACAAAAAACCAACTTTTTGATTTATTGATCAGTTGTATAATTCTTTTGTTTTCAATTTCATTTAATTCTGCTCTAATTTTGGTTATTTCGTTTCTTCTGCTGGGTTTGGGATTGGAATATTCTTTATTTTCCAATTGCTTGAGATTTCCCATTAAGTTGTTAACTTCCTCTCTTTACATTGTCTTGAGGAAGGCTTACAGTGCTATAAATTTCCCTCTTAGGACTACCTTTGCAGTATCCCAGAGGTTCTGATAATTCGTATCTTCATTCTCATTTGTTCCAATAATTTGGTAATTTCATTCTTAATCTCATCTATGATCCAGCTATCATTCAGCATAAGGTTATTTAACTTCCAATTTTTTTGTATGTGTATGCAGATTCCTGTTGTTACTGAGTCAACCTTTATTCCATGGTGGTCCAAGAAGATGCAAGGAATAATTTCTATTCCTTTAAATTTACTGAAGTTAGACTTGTGACCTAAGATGTGATCAATTTTGGAGAATGTTCCATGAGCTGATGAGAAGAATGTGTATTCAGTTTTGTTGGGATGAAATGTTCTTTAGATGTCTGTTAAAATATAAATGTTGAATTATTAAGTTTAAATTTCTTTGCTCAGCTTCTTCTTTGAGGATCTATCCAATATTGCCAAAGGAGTGTTAAAATCTCTGACTATTGTGGAGCTGGAGGAAATCAAGTTGCACATGTCTGTTAGAGTTTCTCTTATGAATTGAGGCACATTTTGGTTGGATGCATAAATATTAATAATTAAAATCTCATCATATTGAGTATTACCCTTAACAAATATGAGGTGACCATCTTATCCTTCCTTACTTTTGTTGGTTAAAACCTATTATATCTGCAAATAGAATTGCAACACCGGCTTTTTTCTAATTTTCATTTGCCTAAAATATAGACAACCATCCCTTCACCTTGAGCCTCTATTTACCTTTTAGGTAAGATGAGATTTTTGTATGCAGCAGATATCTGAGTTTTTGTTTCCAGTCAGCCAATCTGTGCCTTTTTAGAGGACAATTTAAGCCATTTACATTATTGGAGAATATTGATAAGCCTGGTCAAATTTTGGGTATCGAGTTTTTTGAAAGTCCAGTGGACATTTTTAATCCTTTCACCACTGTGGAAGTTGGAGTTTGATAAAAGGTTTCTGAGTGAGTTTACTTTAGTGGTAGAGGACTGGGCTGGTCATCATGGAGGATAGGTGTGAGAATATCCTGAAGAGCTGGTTTGGTTATGGCAAATTTCTTCAACACGTGAATGTCATTAAAGTATTTAATTTCTCCATCATAAATGAAACTCAGTTTAGCTGGATACAGTATCCTGGGTTGAAAGTTATTTTGTTTTAGGAGATTAAAAGTCGATGAACACCCTCTTCTGGCTTGAAAGGTTTCAGCAGAGAGATCTGCAGTCATTGTAATATTCTTTCCTTTATAGGTTATAGTTTTCTTACATCTAGCTTCTTTCACAATTTTCTCCTTCATATTAACTTTAGTGAAGTTAATTTATAATGTGCCTGGGGGATGTCTTCTTCGGGTTGAGTCATGCTGGGGTTCTGAAACTGTCTGCTATATGAATTTCAGAATCTCTTGGCATGTCTGGAAAATTCTCTTTCATAATTTCATGGAGAAGAGCCTCTGTGCCTTGTGAAGCCACTTCATTGCTTTCAGGGATTCTTATGAGGCAAATATTAGCTTTCTTCAAATTATCCTAGAGCTCTCTGAGAGAATGATCCATTTTTGCTCTCCATTTCTCTTCTTCTTTGAAAGTTTGGGAGTGTTCAAAAGCTTTCTCTTCAATGTCAGAAATCCTTTTTTCTGCTTGCTCTACTCTGTTACTGAGAGATTCTACTGTATTTTTCAGATCTTTGAGGGCTGCAAATTCTTGTTTCAATATATCAAAATCTTCGGTGATTTTATCTTTAAATTCATTGAATTCTTGAGAAAACTTTTGAATTGCTCCTGAAATTAATAATTCCAACTTTTCCTCCATTCTATTAATCTTGTTTGCAATCCAAATTCTGAATTTGATTTCTGACATCTTAGCCATCTGTTTCTGAATGGGATTTTCAGTTACATCTGCCATATCTTTCCTTGGGAGCATTTATCTACTCTGGTTATTCATGTTACCAGAGTTTTTCTGCTGATTCCACCCCATGATTATTTTACACCATTTGACTTTATGAGCTGAAGTTGGGTTGGGGGCTCCAGAAGTAGTGATTAACCAGCCCTTTGCCCAAAAGCTGGGGCTGGTGTCTGTACCTTTTCCCCTGGAGCTTTGCCAAGGTTTCGTACAGTGCTATGGCCTGAGAAACTGGGGACCTGCTTGGTGTGTTGGGGTTAAGTGGCTCTGTCTTATTTTCAGCTGGTCTCTATCCTACCATAGTGAATCAGTTACTCTGGGTTGAAGTCTCAGCTGTGGAGAAATACCAGCAATTAAGTCACCATGCCCCCCACAGGGAACAATTGGAAAAGGAAAATCAAACTTTCCTACAACCAGGAAATCAAACCTTCCTGCACACCCAGGGTACCACTTGGATAGTCCTCATTCAATTGGCCCAGTTCAAGACATCCAAATCAATTGTCTCAGTCAGACCACCTGTCTCAGGTGGGAGAGTTCAAAAGGTCTCTGGCAACTAGATTGCAGGGGTCTGCTGACAACTCAAATGACTCACTCTGATGCTCTGTCAGGTCAGGAGGACCCACCCAGCAAGTAGATTAGTCTGGGAAGGTTGATGCCTTCTTCCCTACCTTGCACCTCTTTCACACCCAGTCACTGATAACCCCACAGGGCTATGACTCAGTTCCCTCCAATGAGCAGATACTCCAGGGGTTTGCACCTGCCTGAATCATAGGGAGATCTATGTCTCCTCAGCCAAGCCACTGCTCTCTGCCACCATCTGGCAGGGGTAGGTGAGTCCTGACAACCTCTGGTGCTTAATGGAGGCTGAAGCTGTTTATTCAGTTCCAGCCCCACTCCTGATTGATGTTACTGACAGAACAGAACATCTTCGCAGTATTTACTTCTGTCCCGGCTATATTCCTCTGCAGAAGAGACATTGTTTGAGTTCAAAGAACCTGTTACTCAGGCCCTGTCTGTGCCACTCCCTGGTCTTGGCTGCAGTTTGCATGGAGTGGCACAGTTAGCTGTTAATTCCAGCCTCTGCCTGCCCTCGTCTGTCTCAGCTAATGATCCCCTGAGGGCCAGGTGTGTCTTAGGCTCAGTAAAGTGATCCTCTGGGTCAGCCCCACCCTGGGAATCTGCCAGCTCTGCATGTGGGTATTCTAGTCCCCACACTCCCACCCAGGCTGGTACCACCTCAGGCAAACCCTTTACTCATGGGGCCTGCATTTCCATCCCAGATCTGTTCTGCCAGTGGCTGCCACCAGAGAAGATGCTCAGCATCCTCTGATTGCCCAGAGAGACAGGGGGTGTGACTCCATAATATCCAGGGGTGAGCCCTATTGTTGTCAAAAATGGCTGCTGTGCTGTGCCTTGGGTCACCACCATTCCTGTATGGTTCCTTCTCAGCTAATCATCCACTCCTCATTCCCATGCCACAGAATCAGCACTGACCAGCAGCAGTCCATGCCCTGTCCACACCTCTCAAGAAAAAACCTAAGAATCTGAACTCGTGGTGGACAGGCTTCCAGACGTCAGAGTGACAGTGGAGAAGAGTGCTGGGAGTTCAGAATTGCAGGTAGAGAATATATATAGTTTTATACCTGGCAGGAGAGCACCATGGCACCCTAGTAGGGGAAGTAGGTTCAGTTTTTAGAGGGTCTCTCCCATGGGATATAAGGGGAGGACTTTTGAATTCTGCTTGCTTGTTTGTATGGAGTACTCCGAGCCATTCTCATGGGGAAGGGGACTTCCATCCACTTGGCAATGGATTTTGTATCTTTTGCTTGTATCCTTAGTGTCACAGCTCGCCTCAGTAGGGTTGATGTGCGTTCTTCAACCTTCTCTCTTGGCACAGCTCTAATTCACCAGGTTTCTTGCTAAACTTCTGTTCTTTAACTCTCCTTCTGTATGGGAGCTTCTGTGGAAAGCTGGCTTCAGTCAGCCATCTTGCCTCCACTGATACTACATTCTTTAAAGAATGATGATAAGAAAAAAGTTTACACATGTTCAATACAAGCACAATGTTTTTTCTGAGTATTTTTGATCTGTGATTGATTGAATCCACAGACAAGGAACTCCATAGACACAGAAGGCTGACTATAGTTGGTTTTCATTGTTAAATACAATTGCCAAATGCTGTATTAAGCACAATTTTAGAAACTTTTTTTTCTCACAAAATTTTGGAGTCTTTACTATCCTAAGGTGAATTGTGAATTTCCAATAAAAGGGTAAATAACCTTTACCAAACATTTGATTATGAGCCCTCTTTTAAAAAGCTGCTCTGGACTAGTGAGATGGCTCATACCTGTAATTCCAGAACTTGGGAGGTCTTGGCAGAGGATCACTTGAGGCCAGAAAGTCAAAACCAGCCTGAGCAAGACCAAGACCCTGTCTCTACAAAAAATAGAAAATTAGCCTAGTGTGGTGGTGGCACCCATAGTCTAGCTACTGCAGAGGATGAGGCAAGCATCTTTTGGGCCCAGCAGTCTGAGGTTGGGGTGAGCTATGATGCCACCACTGCACTCTAGCCCAGGAGACAAAATAAGACTATTTCTCAAAAAAATAAAGTTTCTTTGTAATTAGTTTTCCTGGACAGTTCCAGAATTTTGGACTTTACTTTTTATCCCATAGCTCACATGGGAAGTACTCAAAAGAGCTTTACAATTTTGGCCAAACTTATTAACATGGGGTCACTTTAGCAAGAAATATGCTTTACAACAATATGAATGTGTCACAATGTAGTGTATAATTGAAGGCAGATTTTTTTTTTTTTAGTTGCCAAATGTGTATATATTTATGGTATACAACATAATGTTCTAAAATATGTATACATTGTGAAATGGCTAAATTAGGCTAATTAACATGATGCCTTAAATATTTACTCATTTGTAGTGAGAATACTTAAAATCTACTCACTTATATTGGAATCTTTAAAAAACTCAAATTCATAGAAACAGAGTAGAATAGTGGTTACCAGGTTCTGGAGGAGGGAGGGATCCTTTTGATCAAACTATATGCAAGAGTTTAGTTAGGCAGAAAGCGTAAGTCCACACTACCTATTGTACAACATGGGATGACAGTTAATATAAAAGGACTGCACTTGAAAATTACTAAGAGTAGAGTTTGAGTGCAAATTTTGATGATAGAGGCTACCCAGAAAGTACTAGGGAGATGATCTGTTAAAATGGGTGGAGGCAAAACAATGAAATCTTAAAGAGAGGAGAAAGAAAATAGGTTATTTCCCTACAGGCAAACTCCTCTTACTGAAAAATTTGCTAAGAACTAACCTTAAAGTGAATAATTTCATAGATGTAATTGTTTGTTAATCTTCCCTAATGTCTTTCTTAATATTTAAATTTCCAAATCTCTTGAAAATGCTTGTTAATCATTTAATAACTTTCTGGCAACCTTAAGTGGGAATTGAACACTCACTATTCATAAACTGTAAGATTAGCTCATTTACATACAAAGGATGAAGGCATTATATCTGAGTTGAGCTGCTAACATGTACAACATGTATAGAGAAAAAAAAAAAAGAGTCTGCCTCTCTAAATATTTTTGATATAGTAACTCGCCAAATATACAGAATTTATGTATACTAATTTTACCTATATGAACTGACAAGCAGATTATTTATTCCAAATTAGCCATTCTAATACCTACAAAAATAATCAAGTTAACAGATCTTCTTCCACTTAATACCTGAAGGAATTATAAATCGTGTTAACTTGTTCCTATGGTAAATATGTGTTAGCTATATGGAAGGAAGCAGGGATCCATATCAATCAACTACAGTTATCTGCATCTTCCTTAGCTATAAGCTATGGGAATTTGTCAGGACTAATATCCAAGACTGCTTCAACACAGCCAGCTAATTCACCACCAACACCTACTCTAGTTTTAGGTACTTACACAGTTTATACAGACCTGTACGAATTTATACACTAAAGAAAAAGTTTCTGCTAGACAAAGTAGGTTAAAATCCCCTACCCTCACCATTTACTGAAATTGACATTTCATGCTTTGCCATGCTACTTACAAACAAAACAAGAATAGTACCATAATTTTTATAATACATTCAGAAAATTTTGAGCTAAAGAAAGAACATCATAGGAGTTACTCCATGAGTAAAATGATGTTCAAAAAATCCCTCTAAGTTAAGAATTTTTCTCTGTCCTTTGAACCCTACCTAATGCTTTGGTCCACATTGTAATTCCTCCCCACATCTCACCTATAATGAAGACTCAGAGTCTCAGGCCAATTCATAACTCCATTTTTCCCAATATTAATAATGGCAACAATTTATATATTATATATGTTTATTAGTTTACATTATATCCATAAATTATATTCAGATCTGTACCTACTGGTTTTACATCTGCAGATTCAACCAACATCAAGATTAAGAATATAGGGTGGCGCTTATAGCTCAGCGGGTAGGGTGCTAGCCCCATATTCCGAGGGTGGCGGTTTCAAACTCAGCCCTGGCCAGCTAAAACAGAAGTGGCAACTGCAACCAAAAAAAAAAATAGCCCTGGAATTGTGGTGGGTTCCTGTAGTCCCAGGTACTAGGAAGGCTGAGGCAAAAGAATCACTTAAGCCCAAAGAGTTGGAGGTTGGAGGTTGCTGTGAGCTGTGATACTACAGCACTCTACTGAGGGTGACAGAGTGAGACTGTTGTCTCAAAACTGAGGGTGACAGAGTGAGACTGTTGTCTCAAAATATATATATATATATATATATATATATATATATATTAAGAATATACAGAAAAAATAAAAACTCAATATAACGATTTTTAAAAGTACAAATTTAAAAACAATATTATATGACAATTATTTACATAACATTTTAGGGAGGATTTAAAGTACAGGGGAGGATCTGTGTAGTTTATATAGTATTCAGATACTAGGACATGTTATATAAGGGTCTTGAACATCTGCACATTTTGGTGTCTGCGGGAATTCCAGGACCAATTCCCCAGAATACTGAGAGGATTATAAATTATATATTATAAATAGCAGATTTATAATAGCATATTCTTCCAGTGAGCCCTGCCTCAGGCAATATGTTCTGGGGACACCAGACTTATCTAGCAATGCTATGTCTAACTTAGAAAAACCAGGTTTTCCTAAACCTTGTCACATTGTATATTATCTGCAAAATTATAAACTGCATCTTCCTAAATGAAGTGGAGGCTCTGAGATACAACCACTATGAACCTTAGAATATGGGAAGTTATGCTTTTATACACAAAAACTGTACTTTCGTCACTTTTTATGAATTGCCATAGGTTCTTATGGGAAGAACTTCCGTTATTTTTACATTTTGGGTCTGTCTTCCTTCATGTTATCCACCAAAATCAAATTAGAAAACTTTATTAAGGATTAATCATGTTGTTGAATGAAACATTTCACAAAAACTAGGAAAGTTTTCTTGCATTTCCGATCAGAGAGCCAGCATCATTGCTTACTTAATGCATACTTTGCTTGTACTGCAAATGCTGATGGCATCTGCCCAGGCACGCACATGTGCACACACATCCACATGTAACCACACCCTAGGGAAGTTATCTAGATGGGAAGAGTTTCAGTGTTGCAGTTACTGCAAAATAATGAAATAATTATTTGAATGTGTCAAAGGAGATTTGAGATTGCTTTTAGTACTATGAAATGAACAAAGCCCATGAAATACAGGGTTTTAGACTATCATTAACAAATGCAATTTAAAAATATATAGTTATAGCCACCTTATATTTTTACATTGCTTTAAAATTTGTTTACAAAATTTACTATGATTAGAAATTTATGTTGAGTTGTCTATTGTTTTTATTTATGATGCTATCCTAGAGGTCTATCATATTCTTTCTGATAAATTCTTGTTATTTTTCTAGTACATCCTTATTTCCCATTACCTATCAAAGAGTATGTCCTCCATGATCACTCAAGTACTGGTGATTATATATATGCCTCCCAAATTAAGAGTTCAAGTTAAGAGAAATGTTATCTAAGAAAGTCACTATTCTCTCCTATGTCATAGCTTAGAGAATAATTTTGACACTGCACCTAAGGCCCAGCTTATTTTCAGTTTACATCACATATCTTCATTTATTCTGGTCTATAGTGTATAATTAGTCTTGGCATGCTATCAATAATTCAGTTAAGGTCATTTTCCTCATTGCTTCATCAGATGTAAATAAATACGCATTACTTTTTCAAGTTTTATTCCAGTGTATACTCAGATTTTGGTTCTTTCTTTTTCCTACTTACACAGATAGGCTTGTGACTTCATTTATGTTAAATATATGCATTTTAAATATCAGAAATATATTTCATCGTGTCTTACCATATAGTTATGCCCATTTTCAATTAAAATACACATTATTTCATTACAAATTAGTTTCCTTCTACTTTTCTTTATATTAAAATTAACTCAGAGAATTATATTAATTATGTTTAAATTATGTGTATAGCCAGATTATTACATTACATATGAATTTTATGTCAGTATGGTGAGGGGAAAATTGCAAGTGAGTTTTTATAAAGAGAGGGTTTTGGTTCAAGTAAATTGAGAGCAAATTATTTTATAATCTGTAAGAACTTTTAAACAGTGGAACTAAAAAATGTTATTTTCAAAGACATCTGTACCAGAATGTTTATTGCAGCCCAATTCATAATTGCTAAGTCATGAAAGAAGCCCAAGTGCCCATTGACCCACGAATGGACTGGCAAATTGTGGTACATGTATACCATGGAATATTATGCAGCCTTAAAGAAAGATGGAGACTTTACCTCTGTTATGTTTACATGGATGGAGCTGGAACATATTCTTCTTAGCAAAGTATCTCAGGAATGGAAGAAAAAGTATCCAATGTACTCAGCCCTACTATAAAGCTAAATTATAGCTTTCACATGAAGGTTATAACCCAACTATGGAGGGGGGAGGTCAGGGGGGAGGGAGGGCAATGGGTGGGGCAACACCTACAGTACATCTTAGAATGGGTACAGGCGAAACTTACTAAAGGCACAATACAAATGTCTACATACAATAACTAAGAAAATGCCATGAAGGCTACGTTGAACAGTTTGATGAGAATATTTCAGATTGTATATGAAGCCAGCACATTGTAGCCCTTGATTGCACTAATGTACACAGCTATGATTTAACAATTAAAAAATGTATATATTTTGATAGATAAAGAGGGAGAGAGAGAGATTATTTTTGTCCTCTTTCTCAATTTTTTCTTTAGGTATTTTTTCTTTTCCTTTTTTGTTGTTGGGGTTGTTCTTTTTGAGTTTGAGGGGGTTGAGGAGATAGTTCGATTTTTAATCTTCATTTTGACTTTCTTCAATAGCAAAGGCTCCTCCACTTTTGTTATGGTATCGCTTTTATTCTCCCTTTATTTTTGTTGTTGTTGGTTCATTGATGGTACAAAGAAGTAGGTTACATTGATTGCATTTGTTAGATAAAGACGCTCTTATACTTGTGTCCTTCTCCCAAAATGTTGACCACACCCCGTGAACCCTCTACCCCCTCCCTCGTTCCCTCTCTCTTCTATCCCCACCTCACAACCCCTACCATGTACTAGGTCATTAATTGTCCTTATATCAGAATTGAATACATAGAATTCTTGTCTCTCCATTCTTGTGATGCTTTACTAAGAATAATGTGTTCCACGTCCATCCAGCTTAATACAATAGATGTAAAGTCTCCATCATTTTTGTGGCTGAATAGTATTCTACGGTGTACATACATCACAGCTTATTAATCCAGTCCTGGGTTGGTGGCCATTTAGTATGTTTCTACATTTTGGTGGTTCTAAATTGAGCTGCAATAAACAGTCTAGTGCAAGTGTCCTTATGGTAAAATGATTTCCCCCTCCCCCCCCGGAAGATGCCTAGTAATGGGATTTCAGGATCAAATGGGAGGTCTAGGTTGAGTTCTTTGAGGATTCTCCACACTTCCTTCCAAAAAGGTTGTATTAGTTTGCAGTCCCACCAGCAGTATAATACTGTTCCCTTCTCTCTGCATCCATGCCAGCATCTGCAGTTTTGAGAATTTGTGATGTGGGCCATTCTCACTGGGGATAGATGATATCTCAGGGTGATTTTGATTTATATTTCTCTAATAATTAGGGACAATGAGCATTTTTTCATATGTTTGTTAGCCATTCATCTGTCTTCTTTACATTTTAACAACTCTTCCCAGCCATGACCATGGTATGTTCTTCCATTTATTAATATCTTCTGCTATTCTTTTCTTAGGGGTTCATAGTTTTCTTTATAGAGCTCCTTGACTTCTTTTGTGAGGTATATTCCTAGGTATTTCATTTTCTGTGAAGTTGCTGAGAAGGGTATTGTGTCCTTGATTTCCTTCTCATCTTGGCTGTTACTGGCATATACAAAGGCTACTGATTTGTGAACATTGATTGTATATCTTGAGATGTTTGTGTATTTTGTGATCACTTCCAGGAGTCTTGTTGTTGAGTCTTTGGGGTTTTCTAAGTAGAAGATCATATCATCAGCAAAAAGGGGGAGAATCATTTCCTCTGCTCCCTTTTGGATGCCCTTTATTTCCTTCTCTTGCCTAATTGTATTGGCTAGAATTTTCAGCACTATGTTGAACAGTAGTGGTGATAGAGGACAACCTTGTCTTGTTCCACTTCTGAGTGGAAAAGCTTTCAGTTTTACTCCATTCAGTAAAATATTAGCTGTGGGTTTTTCATAAATGGCTTCCATCAGTGTAAGAAATGCACCACCAATGCTTATATTCTTCAGAGTTCTAATTAGAAAGGATGTTGAATTTGATTGAATGCTTTTTCTGCATCTATTGAGAGGATCATATGGTCTTTGTTTTTGCTTCTGTTGATATGGTGGATTATGTTTATAGATTTGCATATGTTAAACCAGCCTTGCATCCCTGGGAAGAATCCCACTTGATCATGATGTATGACTTTTTTTTTTTCTTTTTTTGAGACAGAGTCTCACTATGTCACCCTCAGTAGAGTGCCATGACATCACAGCTCAAAGCAACCTCAAACTCTTGGGCTTAAGTGATCCTCTTGCCTCAACCTCTCAAGTAGCTGGGACTATAGGCACCTGCCACATGCCTGGCTAATTTTTGTTGTTGTTGTTGCTTTTGTTGCTGTTGTTGTTGCAGTTGTCATTGTTGTTTAGCTGGCCCAGACTGGGTTCGAACCTGCCAGCCTCAGTGTATGTGGCCAGCATCATAACCACTGAGCTACAGGTGCTGAGCCAATATATGACTTTTTTAATGATAATCTGTAATCTATTGGCTAGGATTTTATTGAGAATTTTTGCATCTATATTCATTAGTGAAATTGGGGTGGAGGACTAAACATGGCAGCTGAGTAACAGCTTCCCTGTAACTGGGCTCAGCGAGTCTGGGGAGACAAGACTCCAGACATCTCTGGCTGGTGGGACCTGCCTATGATCATCCCTTTGAGGATACAGGGAGCCAGCAAGGGAATTCTGGACCCAGAAGAAGGACAAAAACAGTGGAAAACTGGCAAGTGGCTGCGTGTGTTTGATCGACCTAATCACGCCGGCAACCATGAGTACAAGAAGCAGTGAAACTGCAAACTGGAAAGGCCTTACCTGTGAACTTTTTGGCATTCTTGGACTTGGCGCTCAGTTGAGCTGCCTTGGGGAGAGCTTGAGCAAAAGTGTGGAG
>CAUYPK010038565.1:0-10318 GCA_963574355.1 Loris lydekkerianus
TTAATCATCAGAGAAATGCAAATCAAAACTACTTTGAGATATCATCTAACTCTAGTAAAATTAGCCCATATCACAAAATCCCAAGACCAGAGATGTTGGCATGGATATGGAGAAAAGGGCACACTTCTACACTGCTGGTGGGAATGCAAATTAATACTTTCCTTTGGAAAGATGTTTGGAGAACACTTAGAGATCTAAAAATAGATCTGCCATTCAATCCTATAATTCCTCTACTAGGTACCCAGAAGACCAAAAATCACATTATATTTATACCAGAACATTTATTGCAGCCCAATTCACAATTGCTAAGTCATGGAAAAAGCCCAAGTGCCCATCAATCCACGAATGAAGTAATAAATTGTGGTATATGTACACCATGGAATATCATGCAGTCTTAAAGAAAGATGGAGACTTTACCTCTTATATGTTTACACGGATGGAGCTGGAACATATTCTTCTTAGTAAAGTATCTCAAGAATGGAAGAAAAAGTATCCAATGTACTCATCCCTACTATAAAACTACTTTATGGCTTTCATATGAAATCTGTAACCCAGTTATAAGCTATGAATATGGGGAAAAGAGAAAAGAAGGGGAGTGGAGGGGGGAGGATGGGCTGAGGGAGGGTGATTGGTGGGATTACACCTATGGTGTATCTTACAAGTATACATGTGAAACTTAGTAAATGTGGAATGTAAATGTCTTAATACAATAACTAAGAAAATACCAGGAAGGCTATGTTAACCAGTGTGATGAAAATATGTCAAATGATCTATAAAACCAGTGTATGTTTCCCCATGATTGCAGTAATGTACACAGCTATGATTTAATAAAAGATAAATAAATAAATAAAATAAAAAAGTTTCTGAGTGAGTTTATTTTTGTGGTAGAGGATTGTGCTTGTCATTATGGAGGATAGGTCTGAGAGGATCCTGAAGAGCTGGTTTGGTTATGGCAAATTTCTTCAACATGTGAATGTTATTAAACTATTTAATTTCTCCATCATAAAAGAAACTCAGTTTCTCTGTATACAGGATCCTGGGTTGAAAGTTATTTTGTTTTAGGAGATTAAAAGTCGATGACCACCCTCTTTTGGCTTGAAAGGTTTCAGCAGAGAGATCTGCAGTCATTCTAATATTTTTCCCTTTTTAGGTTATGGTTTTCTGACATCTGGCTGCTTTCAGAATTTTCTCCTTCACGTTAAATTTAGTGAAGTTAATTATGATGTGCTTGGGGGATGTCTTATTCAGGTTGAGTCATGCTGGGGTTCTGAAACTGTCTGCTATCTGAATTGCAGAATCTCTTGGCATGTCTGGAAAATTCTCTTTCATAATTTCATGGAGAAGAGCCTCTGTGCCTTTCAAAGCCACTTCATCACTTTCAGGGATTCTAATGAGGCAGATATTAGCCTTCTTCAAATTACCCCAGAGCTCTCTGAGAGAATGATCCATTTTTGCTCTCCATTTCTCTTCCTCTTTGAGAGTTTTGGAGTGTTCAAAAGCTTTGTCTTAAATGTCAGAAATTCTTTCTTTTGCTTGCTCCACTGTGTTACTGAGGGACTCTACTATATTTTTTCAGATATTTGAAGGCTGCAAATTCTTGCTTCAATGTGTCAAAATCTTTGGTGATCTTGTCTTTAAATTCATTGAAATCCTTTTTTGTTGTTGTTTATATGCATGCTCCAGTTTAATAAATCATGTCAAACTTTTTTTTCCAGGTGTTTATATTAACTTATGCTCCCACCATCTGGTTTGTTTTAATAGTGGGGGTTTAGTTTATCTTTTTTTTTTTTTTTTTTTTTTTTGCAGTTTTTGGCTGGGACTGGGTATGAACCTGCCACCTCCGACATATGGGGCTGGCACCCTACTCCTTTGAGCCACAGGTGCCACCCTAGTTTATCTTTTATTGTGGCAAAAAGTACATAACATAAAATTTACCATCTTAACTGTTTTTAAGTGTACAGTTCAATAGTGTTAAGTATATTCATCTTGTTGTGAAAAAGATCTCCAGAACTTTATTAAACATAACTGAAATTCTGTACCTATTAAACAATTCTCTTTCCTCAATCCCTCTTCCCCTAGACCCTTGTAACCACTATGTTACTGTTTCTATGAATTTGACTTAGACACCTCAGATAAGTGAAACTTTACAATATCTGCCTTTTTTAAAAAATTTATTTTTTAGGGATAGAGTCTTGTTCTGTCACCCAGGTCTGAGTGCAATGGTATGATCACAGCTCACTGAAGCCTGAAACTTCTGGGCTTAAGTGATCTTCCTCTGTCAGCCTTCTGAATAGCTGGGACTACAAGTGTGTCACTGTGCCTGGCTAATTTTTTTACTTTTTGTAGATGGGCATTGGTCACACAAGCGTGTCTCACTCTGTTGCTGAGGCTGGTCTCAAATCCCTGGACTCAAGTACTCTTTCTGCTTCAGCTTCCCAAAGTGCTGGGATTATAGGATAAGCCACTACACCTGGCCCACTGTACTTGTCTTTAATTGCACTTAGCATACACATGTCCTCAAAGTTCATCCGTGTCATAGTATGTGAAAGCATTTTCTTCTTTTATAAACATGAATATATTCCACTGTATGAATGCATCACATTTTGTTTATCCATTCTTCTGTCAATGGGCATTTGGGTTGCTTCCACATCTTGGCTTTGTGAATAGTACTGCTATGAACATGGATGTGCAAATGCCTCTCCAAGATCCTACTTTCAGTTTGGGGAGTATAAGTGGGACTGTCATATCATAGTTCTATTTTTAACTTTTTGAGAAACCAACATACTCTTTTTCCATAGTGATTACATCATTTACAATCTCACCAGCAGCATGCAAGAATTCCAATTTTGAAGTGTTGTGTTTTTAATCTTGCATTTGTTTGATGACTAATGACATTAAATACTTGTTCACATTTCTTGCTCATTTAGATCTCCATTTTTATAAGGTGTCCTGTTCTAGTCTTTTGTCAATTTTCCTAATAGCTTGTCTGAATGAGTTCTTTATACATTCTAGATATGAGCACTTTATTGGTTATATTTGTTCCAAATATCTTTTCCTACTCTATGATTTCCTGACTTGGGATCACCAGGCTTTCCATTGGCCAGGGGGGAAGGGCCCAGAAGGCTGAGTGGTCTGACGGGACTCCCATCCTCCTCATCTCCAGTCTCTTTCCTCTCCCGTAATGGGGCTGATGCTGCGGCGGTAAGTGGTGCTTTTGTTTTGGCATAGTGGCTGTGGCAATCAATTCATTGAAATCTTGAGAGAACATTTGAATTTCTCCTTGAATTTCGAATTCCAACTTCTCCTTCATTCTATTAATCTTGTTTGCAATCCAAACTCTGAACTTGATTTCTGACATCTCTGCCATCAGTTTTTATGAATGGGATCTTCAGTTATGTCTGCCATATCTTTCCTTGGGTGGAGAGGGGGGGTTCATGTACTCTGGTTATTCATGTTACCAGAGTTTTTCTGCTGATTTTTCCCCATGATTATTCTACACCTTTTGACTAGATGAGTGGATAAAGAAAAGTTGTGTTTTGGGTTCCAGGAGTAGTAATTAACCAGCCCTTTGCCCAAAAGCTGGGACTGGTGTCTGTGCCTTTTCCCCCAAAGCTTTGCCAAGGATCTATACAGTGCTACAGCTTGAGAAACTGGGGATCTGCTTGGTGTGGTGGGGCTAAGTGGCTCTGTCTTGTTTTCAGCTGGTCTCTGTTTGACTCTAGTTAATCAGTTATTCTGGGTTGAAGTCTCAGCTGTGGAGAAATACTGGCATTTAAGTCACCCCACCCCCAATAGGCAACAATTGGAAAAGGAAAATAAAACCTTCCTACAACCCCACACCCAGGTTACCACTTGGATAGTCCTCAGGTGATAGGCCCACTTCAAGAGGTCCAAATCAATTGTCTCAGTCAGCACCTGTCTCAGGTGGGAGAGTTTAAAAGGTCTCTGGCAACTAGGTCACAGGGGTCGGCTGACAACTCAACTCAAATATGACTTGCTCCAGTGCTCCTTGAGATCAGGAGGCCCCACCCAGCAAATAGATTAGTCTGGGAAGGTTGATGCCTCCTTCCCCACCTTGCACCTCTTGTCACACCCAGTCACTGATAACCCTGCAGGGCTGTGACCCAGTTGCCTCCAATAAGCAGATACTCCAGGGGGTTGCACCTGCCTGAATCACAGGGAGATCTATGTCTCCTTAGCCAGGCCACTGCTCTGTACCACTATCCGGCAGGGGGAGGTGAGACCTGACAACCTCAGACACTTCATGGAGGCTGGGGCTGTTCACACAGTTCCAGCCTCTCCCCTGATTAATGTTACTGACAGAACAGAACAACCTTGAGTAATTTTTTCCTGTCCCAGCTAAATTCCCCTGCAGAAGAGAAGCTGTTTTGAGCTCACAGAACCTGCGCCTCAGGCCCTGTCTTTGCTGTTGCCTGGTAGTTTGTATTTGTATCAGGGTTAGCTGTCTGTTCTAGCCTCCTGCCCTCCTTTGTCTAGGCTGATGATCCCCTGAGTGCCAGGTGCATCTTAGGCTCAGGGTCAGCCCCGCCCCGGGAATCTGTCAGCTCTGTGCGTGTATGTATAGTCTAGTCCCCGTGCTCCACCCAGGTCGGTACTGCCTCAGGCAAACCCTTTACTCATGGGCCTGATTTTCCATCCCAGATCTTTTCTGCCAGTGGCTGCCATCGAAGAAGATGCCTGCCCTCCTCTGGTTACCCAGAGAGACAGGGGGTGTGACTCCGGAATATCAAAGAGTCAGCCCTATTATTGCCAAAAACAGCTGCTGCTCTGAGCCTTGGGGCACTGCTGCTCTGGTTTCCTCTCAGCCAATCGTCCTCTCCTCACTCCCATGCCACAGAATCAGCACTGGCCAGCAGCAGTCCATGCCCTGTCTGCACCTCTCGAGATAATACCCAAGAATCTGGATTCCTGTAGGACAGGCTTCCAGACCTCAGAGCAAGAGTGGAGGGGAGTGCTGGGAGCTCAGAATTGCAGGTAGAGAATATGTAGTTTTATACCATTTTATGCCTGGCAGGAGAACACCATGGCACCCTAGTAGGGGAAGTAGGTCCAGTTTTTAGATGGTCTCACCTGTGGGATATAATGGGAGAACTGTTGAACTCTGCTCATTTGTTTATGGGTACTCTGAGCTGTTCTCATTGGGGGAGGGGACGCACATCTGCTTGGTGATGGGTTTTGTATCTTTTGTTTGTATCCTTGGGGTTGCAGCTCACCTCAGCAGGATTGATGTGTGTTCTTCAACCTTCTCTCTTGCCAAAGCTCTAATCTGCCAGGTTACTGGCTAAATTTGTGTCCTTTAACTCTCCTTCTGGATGGGAGCCTCTGTGGGAAAGCTGTATTCAGTGTGCCATCTTGTCTCCACCCCCCTATTCATTCATACATTTAAAATATATTTTAAAAGAGTCTGTATTGTGCTTAATAGTTGTCATTTTAGAATAAAATTTAAAATTCTTTACAATATGATAAGGAGGTGAATAATGGACTTCCTCTCCCTCCTTCCCTGCATACAAGTCCCATAATCATTCCTTCATTCCCATTTACTTTGCGGTTTTCTTGCCCCAAACCCTGAAATTGTTTCAGAAGTGGAGCTTTCTCATTTTTCACATTGCAACTCAAAAGTCAGCTCCTCAGAGAAATCTTCCTTCAACATTGATCTAACATTGTTTCTTCCATTTGGTGAACTTATCTCATCAACCTAGTTGATTCCTTTTTAGCACTTAACACTATCAGAAAATATTTTATCTACCACAAGAGGTGATCTATAAGAACAAAGGACCCTGTCTGTCATGTTCAGCACTATTCATTCAGTGTACCAAAAATACCTGGTATTAAACAGGTATCAGATGAATGAGTAAATGAATGAAAGTTTCATAGCTGTATAACAAACCAGATGAGAACTTAGTGGCTTAAAACAACCATGATTTGTTTTTTTCTCATGACTCTGTGGCAGTGCTCATTTGAGTGGCTCTTCACTCTGTATTATGCTCGTTCACTTATCTTCAGCTGCAGTCATGCTGAAGCTCCCCTAAGTTGGCTTCTGAAGCTTCAGTGTATTTCTCTAGGTGGACTCTTATCATTAAATAGTCCAGCCTGGACTTCTTTATATCCTGGCTACTGAGATCCAGAGAGGAGGAATAAACGTCGCATTACCTCTTAAGGTCTGGTGTGGAAATCCCAGACTGTGACTTCCATTGCATTCTATTGATCTAAGCAAGTTGTAGTCCAGTCCAGATTTGCAGAGGGAGAAAATAGACTACATTTCTTGAGTAATTGCTAAAAGCCACATTTGGAGGGTGACCTTGTACCCCAATCTGAATATCTCTATCAGTTAGGTTTTAATCAGTGAATCATTAATAGTAGATAAAATAGTCATAGAATAAGTTACAGAATGGTTACGGAGTAGTAGAATTTTATAGAGGAATTGTCTAAGTTCTAATCAGAGTCTGAACAGGGAAGTTGGAGACAGAGGAGTCATCAACGGTCAATCTGAAAAGCCACATAGATTCAACCACCAAAGCTGGACCAAGAAAGGGGAGAGTATGGGGAAAATATATGGGGTGCTTTGAGGGTTCACATCCAAGTAGTTGTTTATGGGCCTGGGGCTACTGTTGTTCACTAGTCTGGAGAAGGGCTAGACAGAGATGGATCAAAGACAAGGGTAGAACTGGTCAGCACCTGTGTACCTTTTGTGTGAGTTTGAAGCAAGGCCAGCAGTCCAAAGGAGGAAGTAGCTACATAGTTAAGAAGCATAAGGTCAAGCTAGAGCCCAAAAGCCATCTCATTCCAGATGACCATAACGACCTCCAGAGAGTGAAGCTGCAGCTTGGTTTCTCCTTCCAAAATCTCATACCATTTCCTCTTTTAGCCAACAATGACATGAAACCATACACCAAAGGGGTTGGGAGAACATAATCAAATTTATATCACAGAAAGGTACTTATTTTTTTCACTGGGCAACATAGCTTGTATATCGTTCAAACTCTATATATGTACATCTTCCTTGTCATTTTTAATAGCTGTACAATTTCTTTCCAAGTTCTGCTATTGAAAACAGTGTTGCAGTGAATAGCCTTGAACAAGAATCTCTTCCCAATTGTGAAAGGGTTTCTGTAGACTAAATCTCTGGAACTGGAAGTGCTCATGGAAAGATATAAAAAAAAATTAAAGCAGATGTTGTCAAATTGTCTACAAATAGGCTGTAACAATATTGTTTTGAAGTTGGCCATAATTGGGTCAACCTCCCTCTCCCAGATGCATCATATAGTGAATCTCATAATTGCGATGAAAAGGAAATTATACGGCACAGGGGACCAAAGCTAAATTAAATGTCTTCATCTGCCTTTTAGTCTTGATTAAGCATGATGCACCTAGAAGATTTGAATAAGACCCAGTCTAATTTTGCTCTTCTTGAGTCTGGGAGTGTGCTCCTCTAAGGGATCCATGCCTTGATCCATTATTATTTTCCCTGGACAGAGAGAGATGCCAATGATGAAATCTAGCCAGCATCCCAGGGATATAAAAATGCTTTTCTTTCCAGTAAGGTAACCTTAGCCAATTTGCCAAACTCTAAAGACTGAATGGGCTTTGAATATGTTTTCCACTCTCCCTTATGGGAAAGGTGAAGGTATTTTTTTACCCTGAGTAAAGTGCCATGGCATCATCATAGCTCACAAAAACCTCAAACTCTTGGGCTAAACCAATCCTATTGTCTCAACCCCTTGAGTAGCTTGGACTACAAGTGCCTACCATGATGTCCAGCTAGGTTTTCTATTTTTAATAGAGATGGAGTCTCATTCTCATTCAGGTTGGTCTCAAACTCCTGAGCTCAAGTAGTCCTCCTGCCTTAGCCTCCCAGAGTGCTAGGATTATAGGTGTGAACCACTGCACACAGCCTAGGTGAAGAAAATTATGATGGAGAGATCTAGTGTATGTTAAAATCCACTGGGAAGATTTTAAAAATTAGTAATGTCCAGTGGGAAAGAGACATGAAATGAACCTTCTCTGAAGAAGACAGATGAATGGTCAACAAATACATGAAAAAAAAATGCTCGTCATCCTTAATCATCAGAGAAATGCAAATCAAAACTACCTTGAAATATCACCTACTATCACCAGTGAGAAAAGCCCACATCACACAGGCTCAATCTGCAGATGCTGGCATGGTTGTGAAGAGAAGGAATACTTTTACATTATTGGTGGGACTGCAAACTAATACAGCCTCTATAGAAAGAAGTATGGAGAATCCTCAAAGAACTAAAAGCAAACCTTTTAGTCAAGAAGTAAAAAAATAATTTTTAACATAAGGACATTTGCACTAGAATGTTTATCACAGGTCAACTCACAATCACCAAGATACGGAATCAACCCAAGTGCCCAGCAACTCATGAATGGATTAATAAACTGTGGCATACATATATGTTGGCATACTATTCAGCTAAAAAGATGGAGACTTTACATCTTTTGTATAACCTAGATTGAGGTGAAGAACATTCTCCTTAGTAAAGTATCACAAGAATGGAAAAGCAAGTATCCAACGTACTCGATACTAACACACAACCAGTAGATGAATTATATGCCCACAAAAGAGAGAAACACAATTAAATGCAAGTGGTGAAGGAGAGTGGAGGAGGTAAGAGGATTGTAAACTCTGACCTAATGCGCATATTGTAAGGGTATATGGCATGTCCCCCTGGGTGAAGGCTTAACTACAACTTGTACTTTACCTAACATATGCAAACAATGCAACTTAATCATTTGTACCCTCATATCAATCTGAAATTTAAAAAATAAAAACTTTTCATACAAATAAAAAATAATTAGCAACATCTACTTCCAAGTTCCAGAGATTTTTGAGCTGCTTAATTGGGATTTTAGGCATCATTATTTTCTAAAAGACACCCATGTTTTATTCATGTGCAACCAAAGTGAGAACTTCTAGCTTAGAAAGAAGAGTTGAGAGGATATTGGAAGACCCCCCTTACAAGTGATATCTATAGGATTCATTTTCTCCAAATTAGAAGAAAAATATACAACTGGTTTTAATTGGAGATTTCCCTACAAACTCCCCATAATAAATGCTTATCACTCTTATTCCGAGTTTGAAAGTGTCTGCTACCCCACACCTGGACAATACTAATTAGTGGTTATTATTAGCAAATCTTTTTTGTTTCTTTTTGTTAAACTGAGTGAAGGCAATTACTTCAACATTGATTCAGTCTGTATTTTTTGAATTACTGCTGAGATTAAACATTTTTTCCTTAGTTCATTGAACATCTTGCTTTTTATTAATTGTTCTTTTTTTCCCATTACATTATTGAACTGCTCATATTTTCTTTTATTTATTTGTGGAAGATACTGATTCAGACATTATCCATTTGTTTTTCATATGTGCAATACACATTTTCCCCAGTTCACTTTTTAAAAACTTTTATACAATGACATTCTTTTTTCCATTTAATGTAGTCAAACATATCAATGCTTTCTTATTTCCTTTAATGCTTAAAAAAAAACTACTCCTGATCCAATATTATTTTTTAAATGACTGCATTTTTATTGTGTTTACATTTCAATATTTAATTGTTTAACCCGTTTGAAATTATTTTAGTATAATGCAAGGAAAGTAGCTAATTACATTAATTAGGGCAATACAATTTATCAAATTATCACAGCACACTTCAATTTTTGGATACAATTTTTGCAAGTTCTAAATGTTTCCATGCTCCTAACCTGATTATCTAAAATTACACATGTTGGTTTTAAGGATCTTTACTAATTAAATATGGATCATTCTGACTATTTTATTAGGACATTCAGAAAAAAAAAATAAATAAAAAGTGACTTACAACTTTTTCCTTCAGTGTGATATACATTCATTATATCTGTAACTTTTAACACAAATACATTTTAGAGATATTTCAAGTCCCCCAGTTTTGGATTTCAGGATTGGAAAATCAGAAACACCACACTGTGCAGCCAGTAATTCTTTACAGCGCTGAGGTGATTATCCCTGTGATTCAATTGCACAAAGAAACTAAAAACAGAACATAAGTAAAATTTTAATTTTACTAAAAAATAAAATTTTAAACACTTTCATACTGTTGGTGGGACTGCAGATTAATACAGACTCTTTGGAGAATCCTCAAAGAACTC
Source organism: Loris lydekkerianus (assembly GCA_963574355.1). Lineage (NCBI taxonomy): Eukaryota > Metazoa > Chordata > Mammalia > Primates > Lorisidae > Loris > Loris lydekkerianus. The sequence goes on from CAUYPK010038565.1 coordinate 10,171, forward strand.
AAATTAGACTTCCCATTTGATCCTGCAATCCCATTACTAGAATCTACCTTGAAGAAAAAAATCATTTTATTATAAGGAAGTTTGCACTAGATTATTAATCACAATTCAATTTACAATGCCCACCAATCCAGGAATGAGTTAACAGGCT
>CAUYPK010038567.1:0-23401 GCA_963574355.1 Loris lydekkerianus
TTTTTTTTTTATTAAATCATAGTTTGTACATTAATGCGATTATGGGGCACCATACACTGGTAATATAGACCATTTGACACATTTTCATCACACTGGTTAACATAGCCTTACTGACATTTTCTTAGTTATTGTGTTAAGAGATTTGTATTCTACATTTACTAAGATGTGGTATATGTACACCATGGAATATTAGGCACCCTTAAAGAAAGATGGAGACTTTACCTCTTTCATGTTTACATGGATGGAGCTGAAACACATTTTTCTTAGTAAAGTATCTCAAGAATGGAAGAAAAAGTATCCAATGTACTCAGCCCTACTATGAAACTAATTTATGGCTTTCACATGAAAGCTATAACCCAGTTATAACCTAAGAATAGGAAGAAGGGAAAGAGGGTGGTGAGGGAGGGGGGAGGATGGGCAGAGGGAGGGAAATTGGTGGGATTACACCTGTGGTGCATCTTACAAGGGTATATGTGAAACTTAGTAAATGTAGAATATAAATGTCTTATTAACACAGTAACTAAGAAAATGCCAGGAAGGCTATGTTAACCAGTGTGATGAAGATGTGTCAAACGGTCTATAAAACCAGTGCCCCATGATCACATTAATGTACACAGCTATGATTTAATAAAAAAATAAATAAATAAATAAACATGTTGTCTTGACGTTATGCTACATAATGAACTTGACTCTGCTTTTTTTGCATCAGAATATATAGTTGATTTTGTTTTTAAATGTAAAATGTTCTGAAAATAAAGTACTATGAAATAAATAAACTTTCGAGAAAACCCTTCCCCAGATGCTTATAATTTCAAACTTTTTTGGATTTAATAGAGAAGAGATTAAAAAGAAGAAAAAAAAACATATACACATGTGGCAGTCTAAAGTCATGAAAAATTTTATGGCTATTATAAAATGAACTGATACTTATATTTACATGTTTGGTGCTGTGCCCGGTATCATCCTGATTTGAGGTAAGTACAGGTGTTACTTTGTATTGCATTGACAGCCTTAGGTCAGTTTCAGGTCTGAGAATCAATAACTATTCTATTTTGTTGTATTTGCTGAAATCCTATTGTAAGCAAACCCAATTCTCCATTTAGGTGTGATGTGTAACTATGGGTAGAGAGGTGAAGATTGTCAAAAGTCGAACGGCAGTGCCCATAATTTGTGGTTGTCCTTATTAAAATCCAGAGAGTCCCAATACATAAAATGAATGCAGACACCCCATTTCCAGTATACATTCCACTGGAGAATGTGGATGAATCAGAGAAAGTTACTGCCTTTCTGGGAAGAAGCATACCTTCTCTGTACACTGAGTCAGTCGCGTCTTCTTACCTGAATTAACACATTTTTCATCTGAGTCATTTTAGCAGCATCAAAATGGACTAAAAATAAATGAAACATCCACCTAAACATGCTTCCCTGCTTATGTTTCTTCTTCTCAAAGAAACATACTCTGTAAAAGCAACCTAACTCTCAAAAGCTGTTTAACGAGTGCCCACAGCAAGCTGGGTCTAAGGACAGTGTGTACCACAAGCACCATACTTGGGCAGAACTGAAAAAACTCATATGGGAACAAGATCACAAAGAGAGAGTTCACGAGTAAAATTCAACTCTATTTTAATTCAACAAAGACTAAATGAGCAACTACTGAAGGTGGAGCGTGGGTTACAGGAGAAGATTAGGAGATTCAGAGCAGGGGAGGGGAAGAGAAAGATTACAAAGATAAAAAGATAATGTTAACTTTCATTACATGCATCTAAGTCAGCTTGAGTCTTTTTAACATGTAAATTATTGTCCTTTGTAAAACTGCAGACATGGTTAATACTATCTAGTAAATAAACGTCATTGATCTGAATTAGGTTTACTTTTTCTATATAACTTTTCATTAAAATGTTAAAGGGAGGTGGCTGGGACTCGGCCTGCAAAGAAGCCACAGGTATGTCAAACAGGTAAAAAATAAAAACCATATCATCTTCACACAGCTTTTGTGTGAGTTGCCCACAGCACTTTTGCAGAGCCAATCAATGTTAGTGGTTAATCCATAGCCACATGGTTACTTTATTACTGAAGTGCCCTACTAAAGATATTACCTATGTGTAGAAAGTTTTAAGATACAGAAGAGGCTCTTTATAGATAGAAATATGTACGAGAATGTTCTCACTTCATCTAAAATGATAATATCACAATGCAAAATACCAAATTACATTATTTAAAAATAGCGATTTTTTATAAATTCACTGCAAACTAAATTATATTGAATACATCAAACACCTGTCAGCGGGGTCTTCCTGCTCTAAAACTATGCTTCTCAAACTTGAGCATAAACGTGAATTACCATAGAATCCTATTAAAATGGAGGCTCTGCAGCCTGGTGTGAGGCTGAGATATGCATGTCCGTCAAGTGTCCAGAGGAGGCAGTGCTGCTGTTCCTCTGAACGTTGAATTAACGTTGAAGCCCTGATTAAAAGCAATTAATAATGCCTTTGCATGCATTATGGCAGAGTAATTCTGAGGGGGATGACTCACGTTAATTTTAAAATTAAGATCTCAGGTTATCTGTGTGGATGAGGAAGAAAGTGGCCCACATTGGTGATTAAGGTAGCATTAGAAGTACAGATACAAGCTCCACTGAGAAAGGCAAAGAAAACATCTCAATCGTAGAGGAAGACATGTCATCATCAGATACTGAGTTTGTTGGCTTGAAACAGTGTACCCAAATCTCCAAAGAGAGAATGTGGATATTTAATTTACTTTTCTTACCATCAGGCAACTTTGGGAAACAACAAATTTTCAAGTAATACTTGAAATACTTAAAATTTAAGATTTTTTAAATTTTAATTAAAATTTAAAATACTTACAATTTTAAGAATACTTAAAATTCTTCAAGTACTTTACTTAAAATTAAGTTACTAAATGCAGAATATAAATGTCTGAACACAATAACTAAGAAAATGCCATGAAGGCTATGTTAACCAGTACGATGAAAATATTTCAAATTGTATATAAAGCCAACACATTGTACCCCGTGATTGCATTAATGTACACAGCTATGATTAAATTAACAAAATTCAAAAGAAAAAAGATTTAAAAATTTAAAATGCTACTGGGAGATGTCACCTGGTAAACCCATATCTGCTGTGTTTATCCAATTGTATTTCTTGTGAGAACATCGATTTGGATCAAGGTTGCTGGGAAACAAATTTGTATAGATGTAAATGGGGTCGTTTAAAAGTGCTGCCTTAGGGAACCTAGACTGGATTAAGGGCAGCCAAAGAGGATGCCTGAGCAATCCGATCCTGGTAAGTGAAGAAAGAGAAAATGAGAATAACAGCCTTCATTTGCTGAGAGCTTGCTATGTGCAGTAACGCCTATGACCCTCATCACTACATCACAAGAGAGGAGGTTCTACTTTTCGCTCCATTTTACAGTTAAGGAACTGAGACTAGCTAGCTAGAAAGTAGCAGAGCCAGCATTGAAATGAATGCAATCTGGCTCCAGTTTCAGCCATCATGTTAAATTCCTCCCCAAATAAATTCTGATGAATTTACAAATCAGCTCACAACTCTATTCTTAAATGAGATAGTATCCAAGAAAGGACATGACTTTCAGCCAATAAAAATACCATAGAAGTGACATTTTTAGTTTAAAAAAAAAAACAAAAAACCATCAAACTCTATTCATTTCATATGGGTCAATCTACATTAAATGTTTTCATCAACATTTGCATGTTTCTTGAGCATCTGCATTCCGCCCCATCCTGGACGGTAACCATCCATGTTACCATGGTACCCTGTGGTCTATACGGCCACCTCCACCTTCCAAGTCCAACACTTCATGGGGGTCAGCAATATGGGCGGATGGTTGTATAGGGTTTCTGGGCTTGAGACCCATGCAGGTTCCAAGCCTTTAACCCATTGCCATTCTTTCTCCCAAATAGCTCCGCTTTCTTCTAGAAGTCAAAAGCACAAAAGAAATACCGCTTTTCTCCCCAAAGCCTTTCTCTAGTGAAAGAAGAGCAGAAAGCTTTAAGCAATGACATGTGCTCAGCAAGGCATATCATCTCTCAGTTCACAGCTGTTGACTCGCAGGCCAGCCACTAGCTAGAAATATGTTTTATTAGCCAACAGAATATTTCTATTTTAAAAAACAAACTTGAAGTAAATAGCAATATTTAAAATGTGAGAGACCTTTTTACATGAACGACTGAATTCCTGGTTCCTCTCGAAACACTGCAGGACCAGGCAAGCCCATATCTCTTCATGACGACAGTCGGCAGAGGCTGATTCACAGAGGGTCTCTCTGAGACCTGAGTCTACTTTCCTAGTCACCACCAACTCTTGTTGTCTCCCAGGCCTGCAGCATTTTTGAGTCATTTCAGTTTCAATTACCCTGCTTCACCTCCAGGTCTGCTTCTGTCTCCTGAAGCAACTTCTCCATTGTTACTCTCCCAACAAATACCTCCTGGGGGTCCCCACAGGAAATGAAGGACGGACAAACATAAGCTTTGGAGGTAAACAGACCAGAGTTCAAAGATGGACCTGATGTTTTTATCTATCTATCTATCTATCTACTTACCTACCTACCTATCATCTATCTATCTATTTATTTAAGAGGAGGATGGAGTCTTGCTATGTTGCTCAGGCTGGTTCAAACTTCTGGCCTCAAGTGTTCCTCCTGCCTCAGCCCCCTCAGTAGCTGGGATTACAGATACAAGCTACTATACCCCAGCCAGCCTGATGTTTTAAAAAGACTTCAGGAATTCAGCACTGCAGGAAAAAAAAAAAAAAAAAAAGACTTCAGGAAATGGCTCATGTGATAGCAGTTTTACTACTGAGTGAGTCACAGAGATGAGCCAGTGCACAATTTCTCTTCCATTTAAGCTTTCATGATTCTGTCTCGTTCTCACCCTACCTTCTTCAGTTGACAAGGAGCGTAGTTGGCCCTGGAAAATACTGCTTTATCGTTTCATCTTTCTTCTTGTCCTGCCAAGACAGGACGTTTTCCCTACTGTGTGCACTTGGCCTGAGTCAGGAGTTACTACCTCCCACCACGACCAATGGTACCTTTAGTTTAATAAAGTCAGTGTATCTTTTCTAACCACTTGCAAGATTTCAAATGTGTCTTAAAAGTAGACAGTTATTCTTTAATTTTATGTCTGTTGGTTTCACTGGGGTTTTGTTTTCCTAACTAAAACTACACTGAAAGTGTGGTCTGGGGATTAGTACAGTACTTACTGTTTTTGCCCACTGGAAGGATTTGTCATTTTCTTGTTTGTCCTTGAGTTATTTTCTACATGCAGTGTTTTAATCTAGATGTAAAGATCCTTTATTAGAAGAGATGATTCTTACGTGTTTTTCACGCATTCCTGAGTACTTAAAACAGTTTTAGGCAATCTCAGGGCCTTCGAGTAAATACTTGATTCAATTTTGATCATTCCATTTCATTTGTTTGGAATTTAATGTGTGGATGCTTTCATTCGAGATATTTCCTTTATTTATTTAAAATATATAACCAATAAGCAAAAAATTATAAAATTACATCTATACATTGTATAGATCTTCTGTGTCTTTTGCTTGGCGTTTTGGTCTGCAATATAATTTGGGCCTGCCGTTCGCATTAGGAGACGTGGAAGCAGGAACACAAGCCCACCTGCCTTAACGGAACTAACACCACGCCTACTCTGAGAAACAACTCGCAGAGAATCTATTTTGGCATGAGTTGTAGCTACATATTGCCAATTGTTGCTGGAAAAACTAATTTGTCAAATATTTTTTAGAATTTTTTTATAAGCTCAAAAATGTAGTATTACCATTTCCTTTTCCCATTCCTCCCACATTCAAAATGTTTACAAATATGAGGGCAGCCAGATACATCTGCCACCTTGCGACGCTCAGACATGTAAGGACAAAGCCATTGGCATGTCAACAGGGAAATTGGCAGTACCTCGGATCCTTCAAAGGAAAACTAAAGACCAGAAAATCAGAATATGGAGCCAAATAAGCAACAGACTATCAAAGATGAAAACAAATACAGGGAAACAAGCAGGAGTTACATGCTGTGCAGGTTGGGGTATAAATAGGGGAGTGGTGGATGGAGTTGGATTAACTCTGCAACCCACTATGCCTGTCAATATTCTGAATCCAGGTCGTGCACAGCCGTGCAGGGTCTCCAGAGCGGGGCACCTGCTGTGGACGCTATGGGAATGGGCCCCCAAGTTGTAGAACACCTGGGCTCCTGTCAGCCATAAAGAGACACAGCTGGTCTATACCAGAAATCCCATTATCTGCACCACTAGAGAAAGGAGCCACAGAAGATAGTTTGTAACGTACCAACATACTATTTTATGATTGCCTGCTGTATAATTTTTTTCCCATTCCATGTAAGAAGCAACACCTTTGTACTTGGATTTTTTTAAAAAAAAAAAAACCTTTTCATCTTTCATGGAAGTCTGGACTAATTAAAGATTGTCCTATAATCCTCAAAAGGAGAGTGGGAGAGTAAAAATGGTCTTGAAACCAGTACAATGAAAATATGTCAAATGGTATATAAAACCAGTGTATGGTGCCCCATGATTGCATTAATGTACACAGCTATTATTTAATAAATAAAAAATAATAATAAAAAAAAATACTAACAGAGTAAAAAAAATAAAAAGAAAGAAGAAAAAGAGAAAGGGAAGAATTCCAGAGGCTAAGGAAGGAGCTATCTGGGAGACACTCACTATAAAGTGTCAGAATTCCCCCAAAATATCTCAGAGTATAAGATTGCATAATAAAAGATAAAATCTGGACACCAGAACTCCCAGCCTAGGTCAAGATCCCCAAGCTGCTCTGGACCAGGAGCAGCAGCACCATAAACTCCAACATCCCAGGCCAGTTTCATTAGTGAGGGTGTAGGCAAGGCTCAGGAGGCTTGAGATTGGAAGCTCTCTCATGGCTCTGTAAGCCTTCCACTTTCCAGGTGGTCTTTGGAAGAAGAATTTCCAAAAAGTAACTGACATTGAACATGTTGCATGTGTACGGAGTGGAGACTGCTAGACAGGCCTTAGTTGAAACCATTTAGGTGACTCACATTTCTGGCTAACCCGTTTTTATTTGCAAATTCATATCTCTGTACACTCAGAGATAGCATCTAGCATTATTACCAAGAGCTACAGTTACAGAAACAGATCCAAATGTATTTCTACCAATATTGCTTCATAATGGGGGCATGTATTCTTCTTTTTCAATTGCTTAATGCCAAACCCATAGATCTTCAATAATTATCACTTACTTTGATCCAATCAACACAGCTAACAGAAATGTTACTTCATCCCCTTACCCCAATTTTATGTAAGATAATAGAATTCACTTTATCACATAAGAAAAAATATTCTGTTTTCTGATGTGCTCATTTAAACTTAGTGGAAGTTATCTGACCAATCTTATGTACAAATAGATGTGCCTGGATATACAGCCATTGAAAATACCCTTTTGGAAAGTGGTATCCTTTCAAGGAATAACTCAAAGTCCACGTTAAATAACCTTCTCTATATCACTTCTCGCCCTGTTGGCTAAGATCAAGTGCAAATACCTTCTCTGAAAATAAACAAATTATGTCACAGGTTTTAGTCAGTATCATAAGGTCGTTATCAAATAGGTAGATTTTTCTCCTTTTTGTGTTATTTTTATTAATGCAATATAGGCAAAATAAGAAAATTACCCAATAATAAAACAAATTTGAAGAACAGTATAGTATGAAGGTAAATGAAAGCAAACCGTTGGTGGTCTTATTTTATTTGTCTTTGACATTTAACTTCTTGGCATCACTAGGTTGAGTATTTTACCCTTTTTCATCAATGGCATTCCATTGGCTTGTTTGAGATCCAAAATGCTGTTGACCTGAAGACCATTTACCTACACTTTACCCGTTTTCCCTCATCCTTTCACCCCAAAGGAAACACTGGCATAAGATAAGCAAATGACCTATCCTACTAGCATGGTATCCTTTTTAAATACACTTTTTAAAGAATTCATAGTATTTGGGGGTACACATGTTTTGTTTGCATATTGTGTTTTTATATAGATTGAGGCAAAGTTATAAGTGTGTCCTACACCAAGATGGTGTATGTTGTACTCCATAAGTGTGAATTTACTCATTCCCTCCTCTCCTCTCCTCTCCGCTTGATTTTCATTGAGATTTACGTCCATAGGTGCACTTAAGTGTTGATGAATTAGTTCCAATTTGGTATGGAACTAAGACTCTCCATTCTTACAATGTTTCACTTAGAAAAATGGTTTCCAGTTCCATCCAGGTTGTCACAAAAGATACTAGATTATGGTTGCATAGTACCCCATGGTATACATATATCACAATTTATTAATCCATTTGTATATTGGCGGGCATTTGGGTTAGTGCCACATCTTTGTGCTTTTGAATTGTGCAGATGTTCTTTGGGTATATACCTCGTAGTGAGATTGCTGTATCAAATAGCAGATCTACTTTAAGTTCTTTGAAGTATCTCCATAAACTTTCCATAGAGATGGTACTAGTTTGTAGTCCCACCTACAGTGTATATGTGTTCCTTTCTCTCCACATCTACGCCAGCATCTGTTGTTTGGGGACTTTTTAATATGAGCAACTCTCAGTGGAGTTAGGCAATAGTTCATAGTGGTTTTTATTTGCATTCCTCTAATGATTAAAAAGAAATCCTAAGCATTTTTTCATGATTTTTTTGGCCATGAGTATCTTTTCATTTGAAAAGCTTCTGTTCATGTCTTTTGCCCACTTTTGAAGGGAATTGTTTGGTTGTTTTGTGCTGATTTGCTGCAGTTCTTTGTGGATTCTAGTTTTTAGTCCTTTCTCAGATATATAGCATGTGACTACTTTTTCCATTCTGTGGGTTGTCTATTTGCTACTTTGTGTCCTTGGTTCAATGAATTGAAAAAGGAAGAGCAAACATACCTGAAATCCAGCACAAGAAAAGAAATAACCCAGATTAGATCAGGCTTAAATGAAATTGAGAACATAAGAACTATTCAGAAGATTAATGAAGGAAAAAGGTGCTTCTTTTAAAAATAAAAAAATAGACAATCCTCTTGTTAAATGAACTAGAAATACAAAAGAAAGAACTCTAAAAGCTCAATTACAAATGAAAAAGGAGAAGTCATAACCAATACCCCGAAATACAGAACATCGTCTCAGAACCACTATAAAAATCTCCATCTCATAAATTTGAAAATGTGGAGGAAATGGACAAGTTTTTAAAAACACAACCTCCTTAGGCTCAATCAGAAAGAAATAGAACACCTGAACAGACCAATATCAAACACCGAAAATGAAATAGCAATAAAAACATCTTCCAACTAAAAAAGTTCCAGACCAGACAGTTTTACCAAATCTACAAAGAGGAGGTTGTACTTAGCATAGTTTCTTCCGCATAGACTTGGAATAACATTGTGTTAAAACAAGAGCTGAATTTTTTTAAAAAATAGTTTTACCACACAGCACACCAAAAAGGGTAACATAATAAATGTATGCAATGAATGTGCCCATTCCTATGGTCCAAATCATAATGATGCCATAAAAACAGAGATTTGGTTTTCATCAACTCACAAATACCATTTAGCAGGGAGAGTGAGGGGAGGGGGAGGAGAGAGGGAGGGGGAGGAGGAGGGGTGGGGGAGGAGGAAAGGAGAGGAGAGGCAAACTGACAGGGAAGGGTGAGAATAAATAGGGACGAAGAAATGGCTAACTTGAATATTTTTAAGCATATACCATGTACATTTTTTCATTAAAATTATTTCATTTGGATTCCTCTTTGAACTTCCAGCATGATGAAATAAAAGCTGTCCTCTTTCACATAATCCACTCACCTAATTTCTACACATCCAACCTCTTGCTTCTCAAATTTATCCCTTATGTGGATAGTTGTCCCCAGGAAGCCTGACCGGCCCCTAATGGTGTTATTTACCCCTTCCTAATCTCTCCCAGCACATTATTATAAGCCCAACTGTAGCACTTGGCTCCCCCGTACTGTAGTACAGTGATGTTTATGTGTCTTTGTCCTGTGATTGGAATGGAATCTTAGATCAGTCCTCACCTGAATTTATTTAGTTCACTCCTCACCACCCAAACAACTGGGCCCATCGAGTCTCCCCTGTGTTTTGGCCTTTTACATGCTGTTTCTAGTCTTTTCACTTCCCTGGACTCTCAGCTACTGCTAGTGTCTGAAGTGGCACCTGGAATTAAATTTACTAATCCATATAGTCTTTGCAACCCAGGGCATAGGGGGATTCTCTCCCATAATTGTAATGTTACACCTGTATGAACATATTCAGAGATAGCCTTAGGAACTTTTAAAATCTCATTTTTTAAAATCAAATACTGACTTTATGATCCCAACTTTTCTTTGATTTCTATGAAATCACATTTTATTGATTGGGGATAGGTGGTCACTGTAATTTCATGCTCCATCTCCATCACTGTTCTATTGTTGAATGAGTGGTTTGATGAATGATTTGTTTGTTGAGAGAATAAATTAATTGCAAATTAATGCTAGAAAATTTTTGACCAAAAAGATATATAAAGAGACTTTTCACATTCTTTTATAAGATCAAGATAGATGATTTTTATGATATTGCTCTATTCTGGCAATTCTCACGGTGTCATTCCTGGATGGCTAGCAAAAGCAGCATCTGGGAAGTACAGCAGAACTTCCCTAGTTGACCACCTCCCTACATTGACTATCTCAAGTTGACCTCATTTCATAGACCAGACATATGCACCACATGTACTTATCAGTATAGTCAGCCTAGTTCCTTATGAAACCTGTGTATGTTGACCAGCTTGTTATGGTCCCTTAAGTGGTCAGTTTATAGAGGTTCTACCAGAGTTAGAGATGCAGATTATCTGGCCTCATGCCAAACCTACTGATTTAGAAATTCCGGAGGTGGCATCCAGAATGCTGGCTTTAACAAGGTCTCTGTGATTCTGCTACACTAAAGTTTGAGAACTATTGTCATAGTTTATCAAATGAACAATTCTTATGCCCTTCTTTTGATTTGCTATCCTATGTTTCTTACAATAAGGAACAGCAAAGTTAATTCCACGTATCAGCAGGGTGGCTGGTCATTAGCAAATTATTTAAACTTTTAGACCCACTCTGTCCTCATCTATTAAATAAGTACAATAACAATAATATTCTAGCACTGTGGAGGGGATTAAATGTACATACATTTAGCTACTAACTATACATACATAAAGCTACTAGCTATAATTAAGGTCCTTAATACATATTTATTCTTATCCCATTTCTTCTTACTCACATTTTATTTTTACATCTAGAGAATTACCTATTTCTTAATACCATCTTACCAATCCAGTCTGATTTCAACACAAGGGCATTTCCAAATACTTGGGTTTTTATGATTTTCCTTTAGCTTAATTTTCATTTATCCATGAAGTTTCTCCTCTCTATATCCAGTGATTTTATATTTATGTCTAGGAAATTATGTTTGGAATATTCAAGTGTGGAGCAAGTGTCACGCTAGGCTTTTCATCTAGAACTCACCCTCAAAGCCCTGTGTTAAGTAACATCACCTTTCATGAAACTAACTCTTAACTGTAATTAAAAAAGAGTTGACTGGGGCACCTAATGAACTGGGCAGTAGGCACTGGGTATTGGCAATACTTTTGTGAATAAGACTGTCCATTCCCTCTAGAAACATCCATTTGGATGAGTTTATCTTATTTATCCAAATGACTTCTCCTTCTTTATCAGAACTTATTTTTCTGAAGAAGAAAGTTACCACTCGGCTCGGCACTTGTAGCTCAGCAGCTAGGGCACCAGCCCCATGCACTGGAGCTGGAGAGTTTGAATCCAGCCTGGGCCTTCCAAACAACAATGACAACTACAACCAAAAAATATGTGGGCATTGTGGTAGGTGCCTGTGGTCCTAGCTACTTGGGAGGCTGAGGCAAGAGAATCACTTAAGCCCAAGAGTTTGAGGTTGCTGTGAGCTGTGACACCATAGTACTCTACTGAGGGCAACATAGTGAGACTCTGACCAAAAAAAAAAAAAAAAAGAAAAAAGAAAGATAGAAAGTGTCCACTCAATGACGGAGGTATGGAAACATGATGGAAATAGAAGTGTTGTTATGGACAGGAAGGAAAAGACAGGCAACATATTTTGGAATTTAAAATCTCAATTTTTGAAAGCCATCCTTCTTTAGCGTATATTCACTAGAAGAATTTCCAGTTGTACCAAACTCTGCCAGGAAGTTCTGGGAATACAAACATTCTAATCTGTTTAGAAGGAGTTTGATTGATATGACTGCTCTAATCATGATTTTATTCATATGCATTATTATTACTGGGTACTGCCAAGTTTTGGAGAAAAGTGCAGTGGTTTCTTTGTGAGCTTGATTGGCTCACAGAGGTCATATCATAGGTTTCTTGAGGAAAAGTAGAGAACAGCTATTTGTCTTGACCACAAATCGAGCACACTGTGAAGCCCAGGGAAAGATCTCAATAAGAGATTGTTTATAAAAAGAGATAGAGATTTTTTTAGCCAAAAAAGTAATATAAACTGAACTTGCTGTTTCCAAGGATAAGCTTATTGAAATTTTTAATGGATATAATGCACTAAGCATAAGAAAGATGGTACCAATTTACATTTTCCACTAACTAGCTAAAAGTGCGCACTCTCCAAAACCCTTACCAATAATGGGTTTTGTTGGTCCTTTTATTCTTTGCCAGTCTAATCAACTGAACGTTACAACTTGATGCCTTTTTTTATATGACATGAGTGTGACATTGAACGTAATTTTTTATTTATGGTGGTCTATTATTTTTCTTTCTGTGAATTGTCCATGTTCTTCACACCTGTTCTCAGAGATATGTCAGCATTAGCCTTTGTACTTACTTATTTCGTTACAATTTTGGCAAATATTCTTGTAAATTTAGGGTATATTTCTTTATTAGGGCTTTGGGCCCAATGACCACTAACAGAGAATTTGCTTCACTGGAAGATGATATATGTACGCACGGGAGTGTTACACTACTGTGATCAATGATGTTTTAGATCTCTACTCAAGGACAGAAACAAATGCCCATCTCATTGTTGAGTTCACATGATAATAGGATAAAGACAAGCTTGAGTTTTGTTATCTTGACACATACTAATATATGAGTAAGGGCTTGAAAGATAACCTTTTCCAGATTTTTGTTTCCTTTTCCAAAAAAAGAAATGGTAATCTCCTAAATATGAAAAGTTCGTCATACTAATTCTTTCTTCACGGTTCTCACTGTATAATCAGAGTTAAAAATTCTGAGAAGGTCTGCCACAAACATGCTTAACACTGTTTAACCAACTGTTTTTCAAACTTAGTTTATCACTAAAGGCTTCTCATTAAAAAAAAAAAAAAAAAAAAAAAAAAAAAAAGATAATTATCTGAACCAGTGTTCTGCAGAGCATAATTTGAGAATCTAGCATGAAAAACCATCTGCAAGTGGAAGGACACTCACCAAAATGAGAGGCGCTGTCATCTGTAGATACTGAAATATAGGTAACTATTTCTTGGTTTAAATATTTTTTCTGATGTCTTGATTTTTATCAAAAGAGTTATTAGTTAAAATATTAATATATTTTTATTTTATAAATAAAAGAAACAGCTATTAAACAAACCAAATGTAGAGATCTTAAAAATAGATCACCATAAGCTCAACTGACTTTTTGTGACAGCATTAGTGACATTTATTTTGTAAACAAAGATGTTATCAAACGCCTCAAACAAATCTTTGCCTGGTCCAATGGGCAGATTGGGGCTTATTCCGTCCCTCCCTGTAGACAGTATGCATCTGTGTACACTCAGCTGGAGGTTTGGGGCTGATTCTGTCCCTTTCTGTAGACAGTATACATCTGTGTGCTCTCAGCTGGGGGTTTGGGGCTGATTCTGTCACTCTCTGTAGACAGTATACATTTGTGTACACTCAGCTGGAGGTTTGGGGCTGATTCTGTCCCTCTCTGTAGACAGTATAAATCTGTGTGCTCTCAGCTGGAGGTTTGGGGTTGATTCTGTCCCTCTCTGTAGACGGTATACATCTGTGTACTCTCAGCTGGAGGTTTGGGGCTGATTCTGTCCCTCTCTGTAGACAGTATGCACCTGTGTACTCTCAGCTGGAGGTTTGGGGCTGATTCTGTCCCTCTCTGTAGACAGTATACACCTGTGTACTCTCAGCTGGAGGTTTGGGGCTGATTCTGTCCCTCTCTGTAGACAGTATGCATCTGTGTACTCTCAGCTGGAGGTTTGGGGCTGATTCTGTCCCTCTCTGTATACAGTATACATCTGTGTACTCTCAGCTAGAGGTTCCCCAGCAAGGAAGTGCTGCCCAACCCAGCAAGTGATAAAAGGGGGGGAAAGAGATGAGAAAAGAATGGGTTGACAGGCAGCTGGGCAGGTCAGTATTATAATGGAAAAGGACCAGCACCTTGGCCCCCACTGATGTCTAGCATCTGTTTATTTTCTTAAGGACTTTACTTGGGTGACCTTTTCAAAGTAGTGGTAGAGTGTCAGGAAGAACAAAAGTGGTATTGAAGGAAGTATCCTTGAAAGTAATATTCAAGCAAGACATCTCTTTCTTCCTATAATGGATATATCACACTATTTTATTTACCTCTTACCATCAACTTGCCAAAAGAAACCTAAAAAAAAAACAAAAAAACTTCTAAAACAAGCTTCAACTTGGCAAAAAACACAGCCAAGCCTGAATAACTTGCTTTCTCAGGATGAACATCTCTTCATCAGCATTGGTGCCCAGAACCAAAGACACAAATTCAGCCCAAGATTTGCTCAGATGGTGGCATTTATGGGCACTTCCCTCTTGGACAAGCAATAACTTGGAAGGAGCAATGCTGATTCTAGCAAAAAGATTTTATTAAAAGTGTAGGCAAACTACACGTGGTATTCATATCAGAGGGCATACTGCCAAAGGCCTCGGGGGCACAAAAAACAGTACTGGGTGGCACCACAGTGCTATGACTCAAGCTTAGTCAAAGTGCTGTGTCGGAGTCGTTCAAGGTCACTTTTGAAAACCTAAACATCTGGGGGGAGGAAAATCTGTTCCAGACAAAGAAAATATTAGAACTAAAAATTAAAACAAAAATAATCTTCTACTAAAGGAAAGCCTAATAAATCAGGAGCTCATTACTCCAAGATGGAACTATCAGCAATATTCATAGTAAACCAGTCCACGTCCCTGGCACAATTAAAGAAGTTCTTAGTGTGTATAATAACTAATTTTTATCAAGATGGCTGAGTGTGCCAGCTCAGCAACAGAGGCCAGCACAGAGCTGAGAAAATCCAGTTATTCAACATTCACTGACTTCCAACCCAGACAAGGAAACAGAATTCAGGCAAAATTCATGTTCACATTAAGCTGCTTAAGACAACTTATATGTTCTTAAAACCAGATGCGTCTACCCGATCCTTCCCCACACACACACCATGGGATGGAAGGTAATTGGGGATAGTAAAGATACCTCCTACTTCCCATAAGGAACGTTCTCAGATTCCCCTAGAGGGTACTGATTCCTGCCTTGACTTAGACACTGTCCAGATGTAAGAGCACAGGTCTAATTTTTATATCTGCCTTTCCATATACTTTTCTCTTGCATTGTAAATAGAGGGAACAATGAGCTGAACATCATAAATCAAAAAGCAATGTCATTAGGTTACTCTTTTCGTCTCTAGGTAAAAAAAGCCGTGTTGATGCAGGGGGTGCCCCAGTGAAGGGAGAGACGTGTCCTGGACTTACAACAAGGGGGTCCTGGGCTTCCTACTGGAAAGAATTTAGCAGCAAGACAACTATCCACAGGCAAAGTTGTGATGAGACAGAGACAGACATAAGATCCTCCTCCACAGACACATTAGAGGCCCTTTCCAAGCAAGAGGGGCCCTCTAAACAGGGCAATAATTAGCATTTTTAAATGTTAAAAATCCTCATATGTGAAGCATTGTCTTGGGGTCAGGCCACCAAGGTTAGTCATAAACTGCTCTCCCAGAAAGGTGACACAGTTTGTAGGGCATCCAGCTTAGCGATTCGCCCATCCTGGGACTCAATGATGACTTTGCCGTGCAGGGTGGTCAGGGTCTAGCATCTGTCACAATGTCTGCACTCAGGCTCTCCGACCCTCTGTCTGTGCCTCATCCCCACATTAATGGTGCGCTCACAATGGATAATCAGCAAAGAGGCCTTAAACAAAACTAAATTGACTCTCCCATCTGCAGGTGGGTTTGTTCTGCTATTTCTTAGATTGTAGCCAATAATTCTAATAGATACGCATAGCACTGAAGTTCAGATAGATGTTGTTTATCTTGAAGAAATTTTAGCAAGCATCAAGTAATAATAAAAGCCAGCATGCACATTGTACTAAGGTATTTGTGTTGTTACTCATTTAATCTGCACAAAAATGATATTAGCCGGGTACATTATTATCTTCTTTTAATGAAAAAAAAAAGCTCAAACCTGCAGAGCTAAATAGTACACAGTTGGTTACACAACGAGGATGTGGTAACCAGCCCTGGAGATGGTTGCAAAGGCTGCGCCCCCGAGGTCTGCTCCCATACCTTGGCTGGACTGCTGCCTCTACAAATCCACTCAGAAAGCTTCCCTGACCTCCAAAAGATAGAAAGGAGTGTCTCCACTCTTGAGTTCCAGGTTAATCCTATTGTCTTCTAATGTGGGGTACCACCCCAACCAGCTATCTACAAATAAACAAATTCCCAGAGATGGACCATGATACTTATTCACACGCTTCCCAAAAGAAAGGGATTTAATAATTAACAGGCATGAATGAGACCTCGCTGCCTCGTCCTTCCTTTCAGCTCTTCTGGCCACTGCTTTTCCACACAGAGGACAGCTGCCTTCCTCAGCACAGCCCTTCACGGAGGGAGGAACTACCCAGCCTGGGCTACCAGGAGGGGGGAACAGCCTGACTCGGGCTCGGGTCTTGACTCTCCACCCACCAGCCTGTTGAGTTTAGGGGAAATATCTCATCTGTTGTGGTCTAATTCCTTACCTTAAAAATAAATGGGTCTGATACAGCGCTCTAATAAGACGAAACACTCTGCAGTGTTTAAAATGTTAAAAACAGTGCCTAGCACGGAATACAGGTTCAAAACAAATGTTTTCTGCACTAAATATACTTTTGACAACTTATTCAGTGATTTAATATTCTTTTTTATATGTCCTTGAATTTGTCCTCTTTCAAATTTGGTTATGTTGGCTCAGTTTTTCCAGTTGGAACATCCGGCTGCAGATGAGAAAGAAGTATAGAGAGTTTTAGTGGGAACCACTCCACTTTCCCGTTATCTCCATGACATCAGCCAACACTCCTCATCTCAAAAAAGTAATAGTCTTATCCAAATTTCTAACATGGTGATTGTTGATCAATGAGTTTTCTGGAAGCTCTGGAGAGCAAAATAATATTCCTCAGATAATCTGAATTCTAGCCATCCCTCTCTTAGAACATACTCAAAAGTCCTGGGGATCTGTTTACAGCTGGCATAGCCTGGGTCACACCCACACTAAATGTACCTGGGGCAAATAGGCCAATATGGCCCCCTTGACTTTGATAGTAAGAGGAAGAGACTGGGAACCCACTTAACATCAAGATTGCATATGATACTAATTGCCCACAAGGAAATATGAGTTCTACTACAAAAGGAGAGGAATATTTGAAAAGCAAAGAACAAACAAATGGTCACTAAAAATAGTCATGCATATGTCCACTCAGATTTTCTTTAACAAAATCACCAAGTGACTAACAGTTTGCTGTCTCTGATGTAATATGATCTGGCATATTGTGAGTAGATTTAAGAGATTACAATCCTCCTACCGACCCTGAGGATAAAAAATTTGGACTGTATCAAACCAGACATGAAGAGTCCAGCACGGGCCTTTTGTCCATTGCTTCCAGATTTTGCTTGTAAAATAGCCCTGTTTGGGATTTCACAATCACATGAGTATATTAAAATCCGATAATTCTATAAAAAAGGAAACTGGTTTCACCTTGTGTAATCCAAATCTATTTAGCCACAAAACAATTATTTTACTCTTGTTCTACTGCATGTTTTCACAAAACAAATATTATTATTTAAAAAGAACATTCGACGGTGCATGCATGTCAGAATCATTTATGAAAAGTGTTTAGAAATTCACAGGTGCAGTTCCCAACTCCAGTTGGTGGAGGGTAGAAGAACCAAGTAAAGGAGATCGGTATTTTTTTTAATATTCAGGAGTGACATACTCCGAGTTGGAAATCAACAACTAAGATGAGGACAAGAGGACGGCAGAACAAACCTCCTTTGAACTGATGTGTACGAAACACGGGCTACTTTGCTTCTTTATCATTTAAAACACAACTGCTTGATCTCATAGATGGAAAGACCTACCTAACTAATAATCTGCATAGTCTAAAAGCTATGTTGGAGCATAAACCAAAAGAAAGCTCATTTTCTAGGTAATATGTAGCCGCAAAGAAGGAGAGTCGCAGCAAAATATGTGTTTGTTACAGCACCATTCACAATCGCAAAGATGTGGGGACAACCCAAGTGCCCAGCAATACATGAGTGGATTAATAAAATGTCGTGATTCCAATTATAATAGCAGGTGTGTCCAGATGAAGTAGAATTATTTTGAAGTATTTCTTCTTTTTCTATTGTCTATAAGATTTGGTTGATTTGTTTTTTGAAACTATCTTTTATTTTTATTTATAAATATTAATTGCCTATTTTTTGAGACTTTGGGAAAAAAATAAGAAGTTATGACTCCATACTGAACCTCAGAGTCAAAGCGTTCTATAATAGACATACTCTTATCTGACAATGTGAATGTTACTTTCTTTGCATTATTATTATTGCTCAATAAAAAATTAAAATAAAATAAAATGTGATGAATGCACCATGGAGTATTATTCAGCCATAAAAAAGTGATGAACTAATACCTTTTGTAAAAACCTGGATGGAACTAGAGACCATTCTTCCAGTGTGAAGTATTGCAAAAATGGTAAAACTAACATCACATGTACTCACTATTGCATTGGAACTAATCTAACATTAGCCACATGTACACTGGGTAGTAAAATTCAGTGGAACACAAGCAGGTGGGAGGGGACAGAGAGGAAAGGAAGTGCACCCCCAACAGGTACAGAGCACACTATCCAGGTCGTGGGCACACTTACAGCTTTGACTCAAAGGGTGGGCTCTTCCTAGTACCCTGTGTCCAACTTGAACAGTGGGCTTCCGTCCCTAAGAGGAAGAATGCAACAATACATGCTGGACAACTATTAGCAGATTCTGCACAAGAAGCATTGTCTTTTTCCATTATTTGAGCATTTTGCATCATTAAGTAGAGCTTTATATCTTTTTTCTAAGTAAGGACTTTCTTATTATTAATTCTTAGATATTCTGTGTTTTTTATGATACAAGTGATATATTCTATTTTCAAATTATTGATGTGTGAAAACTTTTTCACGTTACAGCTACCTACTTTTTTGAACTTTCTATTTATAAGAGTTTTTTTATTCTATTAAGTTTTTTATGAGATTATAATATCTCCTGTAATAATTTTTTACCTCTTTTTTTTATTATTTGGTATAAAGACTCAGGTTATACTGATTGCGTTTGTTAAAGTCCCCCTTATAATTGTATCTTGCCCCCAAGAGGTGTGCCATACACTGTGACCCCCATCCCTGTCTCCTCCCCTCCCCCCTCTCTCATTCCCCTGCCCCCCATTTTGTATTAGATCTTCTACTGCCTTTACATTAGAATTAAGTACATTGGATTCTTGCTTCTCCATCCTTGTGATGCTTTACTAAGCAGAATGAGTTCCAGCTAGATTCAGGTAAAAATAAAAGATGTAAAGTCTCCATCTTTTTTAGTGGCTGAATGGTATACATATACCCCAGCTTATTAATCGATTACTGGGTTGGTGGGCATTTAGGTTATTTCCACGTTTTGACAATTATAAATTGAACTGCAATAAACACTCTAGGGCAAATGTAACGATGATAAAAGGATTTTTTTTTTCTTCTGGGTAGATGCGTAGTAATGGGATTGCAGGATCAAATGGGTCTAATTTGAGTTCTTTGAGGAGTCTCCATTCTTCCTTCCCAAAGGATTGTGTTAGTTTGCAGTCCCACCAGCAGTGTAAAAGTGTTCCCTTCTCTCCACACCCATGCCAGCATCCACAGCTTTGAGATTCTGTGATGTGGGCCATTCTCACTGGGGTTAGGTGATACCTCAAGGTGGTTTTGATTTTCATTTCTCTATCAGGGATGATGAGCATTTTTTCAAATGTTTGTTAGCCATTTGTCTGTCTTCATCAGAGAAGGTTCTATTCATATCTCTTGATCAAAGGTTGATGGGATTAAACAATTTTTTACCTCTTTTAACTATATCTTTTCTATTTCATGTGCTATTGTTAGATAGACCTTCTAAAAAAAAAAAAAAATTATAGCAATTAGAAGCCCACTAGCCAAATACACTGTTGTGATTGAATTAGGTACTACTTTTTTGCATTTTAATTAATAGATGATTTTTTAAAAAAATTTTTTAGAATAGTTCAGATTTACAGAAAAATAAAATCGGTACTCCAAAGAGTTCCCATATTCCCTGAACAGTTTCCCCTTTTATTGACATTTTACATTCGCATGATACATGTGTTCCAATTAATGAACTAATACTTACACGTTATTAGTAACTAAAGTCCATATGGACTTTATTCAGATGTCCTTAATTTTTACCTCGTGCTGTTTTTTTGATCTCACATCCCATCCAGGTCAGCACATGTAGCTGTCACGTCTCTTCAGGCCCTTGGTTGTGATATTTGCTCAGACTTCCTTGGTTTCTGATGGCCTTGACAGTCTGGAGGAATTTATTTTCCAGACGCCTCCTTTACTAAGGTTTGCCTGATGTTTTTCTCATCTTTAGACTGCATCCATAGAATTTTAGGAGGAAGTACAAAGCTAAGACGCCATTTTCATCATATCCCATTGAGGATACACACTATCACCTTGACTTATCACTGTACACGTTGACCTTGATCGCCTGGGTGCAGTAGTGTTTGTCAAATTTATCCTCTGTAACATTATGCTTTTTTCCCCTCCTTCCACACAGCACTTGTTGAAAGAAGTCATTACACACAGTCTTAAGGAATGGGAATTATCTACTCCTTTAGAGCACAAAACCTACATAATTTATTTGGAATTATCTGTTCTTCCCCCTTTAGTTATTGATGTAAATATTTATTTACAACAGCATGGAAACATGTATAACTATTTTATACTTTGAATTATAATCCAATGCTATTTTTTCTTTATTGCTGCTCAGCTTGTTCCAGCTTTGGCCATTGGAAGTGCTGTTAGGTGGCTCCTGCATCCCTTTGCCTACTGTTTGAAATAGGTGAGCTTTCCAAGTTCAAAGAAAATGACCTGTTCTTATTTTTGAGTGTCAATGTTTTGTTGTGTTTTTAAAGGAGAAAAGTGTCCTTGTTAAACACTGCTATGCGATGAAATGTATGGTTCTTGTATTAAGAGATTACTTTTTTTAATTCCTTCTTCAATTTTTGGGAGAAAGCTTTTTTATCTCAATATTTACCAGTCTCTTACAAAAAATATTAGAATCCAGACTCAAATATGTGCTTAGTGGTTTCCTTTTATTTTTGTAGTGATTTTCTTTTTGTCTGTGTTCTCTTTTAATGTCAAATTATGCTAGTTTCATAAAACCTAATGGAAATGTTTCTTTTTCTATACTTTCAAACACTGACTATAGCTTAGGAAACAGCTATAACTTAAAAGTTTGAAATAATTGCTAAGACCATTCAACTCTGCAATCTCTGGGGAAGATAACTTTGATTTTTATTATTTTTTCCAGTATTATTGAGCAATTTACACTTTCTTCTTCCTATTATTTAGTTTCAATTTGTTTCCAAAAATGACTAGTTTCATAAATTTCTAAATAGCATTGAACATAATATTCTTTTGAAGTTTTTAATAATTTATTTTTTCTATTGATAAATACATTTTTTTCTTTCCAATATAGCTATTAATTTCACAGGAGTTTCTTTTTTACCTTTTAATCATAGCACAGATACATTTTTCCCAAAGAAATCTCTTAATTTTATTTTTATAAATTATGTATTATTTATTATTTGTTTTCTATTCAAAATCATTGAGGTATACTTTTATATTTATCTTTCCTTCATTCCTATGTTTATTTAGTTGTAATATTTCTGATTGTTAGGTTAAATTATAGTTTCTCATTTTTTTATTTTTAAGTAAATGATATAAAGCTATGAATTTGTTTTTGAGTACTGAGACAGCTATATTTATAAAATGTTAATAGCCTTTTCTCTTTCAATTTTCTTTTTCTTTCCTTATTTTATTTATTTATTTACTTTTATTTATTTATTTATTTTTGAGAAAGGGTCTCCCTCTGTCTCCAGGCTTAGGGTAAAGTGTAGTAGGTGTGCAATACCAGGCCCCACTAATTTTTCTGTGTTTTGTAGAGATGGGGTCTCACTCTCGCTACTACCATAAAATATACACAAATCTACTATAAAAGTTAAAATTTATCAAAATTTATATGCACACATACACAGCAAACACAGTGTCACTCACAGTCCAGGGAAATGCAAACAAACACACAGATGCATTATTAAATCATAACTGCATAAAATTAACTTTAGTACATGCTACATCACAGGGTGTTCCAAAAGTCACCCCTAAAGTTGCCATATGTAGGAAAAATGAGAAACTGCACCTAAAATATTACCAAATATTCTCTACATGTTGGACACCTCTTTGTAATATTTTGTAATGAAGGTTTTGCAAATAAGTGTACATTTAGCTACAATTTCCCACTTTTTCTTTGTATGGTGACTTGGGAGGGGAGACTTTGGGAATACACTGTACTATAATATTTGCAAGTATCTTTTTAAAACACATGTGACACTAATCATGTCCACGTGAGCAGTTCACCCCCTGGTAATTTGTCTATTGCTGTAAGAAGTGATCTCCTAAAAATAGACCTCCCATTTAATCCTATAATTCCTCTACTAGGTATATACCCAGAAAACCAAAAATCACATTATAACAAAGATATTTGTACGAGAATGTTTATTGCAGCCCAATTCATAATTGCTAAGTCACGGAAAAAGCCCAAGTGCCCATCGATCCACGAATGGATTACTAAATTGTGGTATATGTATACCATGGAATATTATGCAGCCATAAAGAAAGATGGAGACTTTACCTCTTTCATGTTTACATGGATGGAGCTGGAACATATTCTTCTTAGTAAAGTATCTCAAGAATGGAAGAAAAAGTATCCAATGTACTCAGTCCTGCTATGA
>CAUYPK010038572.1:0-59025 GCA_963574355.1 Loris lydekkerianus
AACAAATATAAAACTGAATCAAGGGAGCGGAGGACGGGGGGAGGTGGGCGGAGGGAGGGTGATTGGTGGGATTACACCTGTGGTGCATCTTACAAGGGTATATGTGAAACTTAGTAAATGTAGAATGTAAATGTCTTAACAGAATAACTAAGAAAATGCCAGGAAGGCTATGTTAACCAGTGTGATGAAAATTTGTCAAACGGTCTATAAAACCAATGTATGATGCTCCATGTTCACATTAATATACACAGCAATGATTTAATAAAAAAATAATAAAATAAAAATAAATAAAAATTTTTTTTTTCTATAGATGCAATTATGAAAGAGGGTTATAATGAGGCTGAAAGGTCTGTCTCTTAAGGAATCATCTATCTAGGAAATTAAAAATATTTCAAGAGGACTATTTATACATTTTAGCCTAAACAGTGCAGATTATTCACTAAGTCCTATAGAAAGACAGCCTAATCATTGAATATGACTTTTTTTCTAATAAAATTACTACTTTAAAATATGAATACTGGACAGTGCAAAATTTGGGAAGGCAAGCTCTGGAGTCAGTTAGTTTTGAGTTGGGAATTTGTCTTCACCATTACTGCATATGTGACCATGAGCAATTTATTTATATTTAAACCTAAGCCTACAACTGTAAGCTTAGAGAAAAGGAAAGAATTTTTTACCTCATTAAATTCTTGTGAGGAGTATATGAGGTAATATACAGAAACTATCTCCTATGGTACCAAACACACCGTATACACAATAAATATTAAGCATTACTATATTGTTCCTTGATTTTTAAGTCTAGAACTATCTGTATTGTGGCTTGTATATTTCAGGCCTGGTGCAAGGTACTGGAGATATGAGAGTTTGAAATTTCTGGCTTTATTGTTTTTATTGGTTCGCCAATAAAGAAGCTGGGAAACCTAAATAAATATCAATATAAGATGAAAAGTGCAATGGCAAGAAGACCTGGGTACACCGCCGGGGGGAGCTGATGGGGATGCTGTAGGTAAGACTACCTGAAGCTTTTAGATATCTGTACAGTTGAAAGTCTTCCCATTGATGCAGAATTTTAGAAACATGCTTGATTTTTTGTTGTAGCACACTCTGTGTGGATAATATTTCTGGGAATAAATCATGTGCTTCTAAAATCTGCTATGATTTTTTTTCAGGCTGTTAAAGATACTATGTAGGCATTATCCTAGTGATTATCTTTCAAAACATTTCCAGAAGTGTCAGGAAATTCTATAGATTCTCTTGGGACCCTGCCCTGATGAGAGGGATTATGTCATCTCATACAATGTAGGAATTTAAGTGTGGCCCCTGGATTCAGGGTGTGGGGTTTCAATTCTGACTCTTCCACAAGCACCAGTTTGCTGTATGTAAAATACTCTTCAATTTCTTCCCCTCTAAAATAAAGAGCAGGCTCGGTGCCCATAGCACAGTGGTTACGGCACCAGACACATACACTGAAGCTGGCCCATGCCTGCTAAACAACAATGGTAACTGCAACAAAAAAATAGCCAGGCATTGTGGTGGGTGCCTGTAGTCCCAGCTACTTGGGAGGCTGAGGCAAGAGAGTTGCTTAAGCCCAAGAGTTTGAGGTTGCTGTGAGCTGTGACGCCATAGCGCTCTACTGAGGGCAACATAGTGAGACTCTGTCTCAAAATAAAATAAAATAAAATAAAATAAGGAGCAGACTAGGGCTTGTTTTATGAAATTTTGTGAGAATTACAGAAAATAATATATGTAAGGCATTTTTTGATATTAAGTAATCAATGGATGTTAGTTATTATCATACTTGATTGAAGAGCTAGAGACCGATTTCCTGATTTCGGGAAAGTCATCATTTTTTCTTTGGTTTGTTGGACTGTGACCCACTAAGCAGAATAAAAAAAAATGTATCTCCTGGTGAAAAGGAACAATCTAGAAGTGCTGAAAAGAACACCTCTATTTTTTATTAGGTTCTTTTTTATTTCCCAAGATGTGAAGGGTGAAGGATTCTGTAAGTGTCAAATAAGATAAGAAGATAGTTTCCGTTTACATTGTTGGGATAGCTTTGTTTTCTGTGTGCTCGTTCATAATGTTCTTATTTAATGTGTAAATATTGTTTAGTCCTGACACAGTGTGTTCCTGGTTTTATGACCAAAATCTGTTGCTGTGCTGCCTGTAGTTTTATAGTATTTTTTATGTTTTTAATAAGAACCCATTGACTTATCCTTTTATTAGATTCTTCTTGTGAAAAGATTCATGTCGAAATCCGCCAGGGCTAAGTAACAACCTCTTTTCCTAATTATCTAAGACCATAAAAAAAGAAAGGAGCAGCATCTTGGAAAGAAAACCATGTCATCCATACAAATATTAATAATAGACTCTGAACACAGGAAATGGTGGGAGTGTAACTCATACTAAAATAAACATGCTGATTAATTAAACTCTCACTCACCAGGCCTTGCCTGCAGAGTCTTCCCAGTTTCACTAGAAGCAAAGCTGTATTGTTATTCTCTGATTTCTAGAGATTATCACATGCAATGCTTTGTTATAACACAAAAAAGGAGCTCCAGAATCACCAACCAATTCCCACCACATGCCAATTAAGAAAAATACGATATTTGATGTTTACTAACAATTATACATATATTTACTATCTCAGCAATAAACCAAACTTATGTCATTTCTCCTTCTCAATTCCTGACTTCAAATTATGTTCAAAGTAGTAAATATTTCACAAGTGGTTTTCTGCTTAAGCAGGCTTTTAGAAACCTTTTCAGTATTGTGAAATACGTGTGTAATACACATACAAAAAAGTAGGACGTATGATTGAAGATAATGAGTAGTTATAAAGAGAACACCAGTACGAGAAATAAAACATTGCTGTACTCCTAGATGCACGCTAAACCACTTTCTCCTCTAGATCCCCACTCCCTCTCTTTCCCAACTGAAGAAATGATCGCCTTGACTTCACGATATCCACTTTCTTTATAGTTTCCCAATTACCTGTGAGTCCCTAATTATGTTGTTTAGTTTGCATTGTTTTGAAATTGATGTTTGAGTGGAATCGTATGAATTATATTGTTACTCATTCTGGTTTCATTTATTTAATATCATCTGTGGAAGATTTTACAATAGAGCCAGGGTTTATTTCATTTTCTTGCTATCAAATACTCTAATCTATGAATACGCCATAATTATTAATTAATTCTGCTGTCTTTGAACATTTGGATTATTTCCAGTTTGGCATAATTAGGAGAAATAATGCTATAAACATTCTTTTACATATAATGTATTCTGGCCCACTTAGGCAAGAGATTGTATAATTTCTGTTAGTGTTGAAATGGTAGAATAATAAGATATTCATATCTTCAATTTTACTAGCTAATTCCAAATGTTTCTCCAAAGCGGTTGTACCAATTTGCACTCTGATTAACAGTGTATACAACTCACACTATTCCTGTTTAGCTCAATATTCTGGGTCTATAATAGTTTTTTTTTTCTTTTGTTTGTTTGTTCTTTTGCAGTTTTTGGCCAGAGCTGGGTTTGAACCTGCTACCTCCGGCATATGGGGCTAGCGCCCTACTCCTTTAAGCCACAGGCACTGCCCTGTAATAGTATTTTATTATAGTTTTCATTTGCCTTTTCCTGAACATTAATAATTTTAATATGTTTATTATCTTATATGTTTAGCAAAATTTAAATTTTCTTTTTTGGTGAAGTTCCAGTTCAAATATTTTGCCCATTTTTTCTAAACTGGGTTTGTTTGTTTGTTTTTTCTCAGTATATGTTCTAAAATCTGCATGCTAACTCTTTGTTATCTATTTTACAAACTTTTTTCTTAATTGTTACTTGTATTTTTATTTTATTAATGATGTCTTTTGATAAAAAAGAGTTCTTATTTTAATGTAGTTAAATTTACTGACTTCTTAATCGTGCTTTTTTCTGTCTCATTAAAGAATTATTTTCCTAACCTCAAGGTCATGAAGATAATCTTATAGTATCTCCTAAAAACATTATAATTATATGTTTTACATCTAAATGTATAACCCACCTGGAAGTGTAGTTTTTGTATGAATTGAGGCAGGGATACAATTTCTTTCTTTTTCTTTTTTTTTTTTTAATACAGGCACCATTTTTTTCATGTAAATAGCTATATTGAAAAGACCACTCCCCACTCATTTTTCTGTAGAATAACGTCTCTAATCAGTAGTAATAATAACAATATTAATATTGATGATAATAATGATAGCATATTTGGTGCTCATTTTATATCCTCACATGTTAATGTTTTTTTAGTGAAGTAAAATGTACATGTATAAATTACCCTACATACCATTTTTAAATTATACAGATCAGTGGTAATAAATACTTTTACATTATTTTTTCTCCTTCCTTTCTTTCCCCCTTCCCTTCCTCTAGTAATCACCAGTCTATTCTCTATTTTTATGGAATCCACCATTTTTAGCTCACACATATGGTGGGAACATGGGATATTTTCTTTCCATGCCTGACTTTTTTTACTTGACATAATGGCCTCCATTCCATCTGTGTTGCTGTAAATGACAAGATTTCATCACTTTTTTTATACCTGAATAAAGTTCCATTGTGTATAGACCACATTTTTTATTTTCTATATACCACATTTTCTAATCAGTTGATGAGCTATATCTTCATTTTATATAATAAAATCCACTCGTTTAGTAAAAATGTAGATCTCTGTTTCCGGGTCCTCTCTTTCATTCCGTTGATGTATTTGTTTATGTGTTTGCTTATTTCTCCACTAATACTAATTATTATAACTTTATATGTGCTTAAGGTGTTTTAAGGAACTATAATATTAAAATGTATTGAAAAGATTATAGAATAATAAGAACCTAGACTTTTCTTTACCAAATTTCATAATAACTAATAGTCACTTAATGATCAGAATCCATGTAAAATCTTTAAGAGTAGTTAAACCAATAAGTTATTGTAAAGAGGTAAGGAGTAATTCTTGGTGCTCTAAGACTGATTTGAAAAGATAATTTATAATACAGAAGTAGACAGGGAAGCAGTAGTGTACAACAGAATAAATTGTGGAAGCTTTCAAAATTCTTGTGTTTGGTTAGTCCCAAGGAAGTCTAGAATACAGGGCAGACTTGTATGTTGAGAGAGCTTTATATATGATTCTGATCAACAGACATGTTGGTAATAATGCCAAAGAGTGAAAAAGTTGATTTTAAGTGCCCAGATCCACCACTCATTTGCTTGTAACTTTGCATATGTTACAGAACCTCTCAGTTCTTCAACTATAAAATGGGGACAGATGAGCAACTCTAAAGGGTTTTAAAGACTGGCAGGCAATGGTAAATTTTATTTCTCATTCTTTCTTATTCTTGGTTCCCTAATCTGTAAAATGGAGCTAATAGCTGTCTAGTACAAAGAGTTGTTGAAACTACCTAAATAAAGCAAGCTATATGGAAGTAGTTTATGAACCACAAAACTTTGTTTATATATAAAGTATTTTTATCTAAAGACTTATGAGGTCGAGAAGGAGTAGGGAACTAGATCTTACTTAGTACAAGGGATGAGTGTGAGCTTAGGGGATCTAGTGTCCGTTCCTAAATGACCCTTGTGCTCTTTCGAGGTATCATCTTCTTGTGGCTATTTGTCAGGTAACACAAATGGCAGTGGGAGAGGTGGGCAATGATAGTTCTTTACCCCTGATACCAAATTAAACATGTTATGGGTCTCATAGTGCAACTCTTGTGTAATCTCTGCCCACTAAATCTTCACTTCGTGGATCTAGCTATTATTTGTACACCAACATGGCTTGGACAGCTAATTGGAATGGTATAGTCTTGTTGAGCAAAATTAGGTGCAAGTCGAAATAGTCAAAAATAATACCTAACTGCATATGCACACAGATCCCTTTTCATCCTGACTAGTAAACTAGCTTCTAGGCCCAAAGCTGGTCATTTGGATTTAAAAAAAAAAAAAAAAAAAAAAAATGCTTGAAGCAAATGGAAGTGTACTTCAGTGTCATATACACTTATTACCTGCAATTTTTTTTTATTATTAAGTCATAGCTGTGTACATTAGTGCAATCGCCTGTACCCATTCTAAGATGCACCATAGATGTGGCCCCACCTATCACCCTCCCTCCAGCAAAACCTCCCCCCTCCCTTCCCCTTCCTTGGCCCTTTCCCCATAGTCTTGTGCTATAGTTGAGTTATAGCCTTCATGTGAAAGCTATAATTTAGCTTCACCTGCAAATTTTTAACTTACACAATAAACATCCATAATAAAATATCTTCCTCAATCAATGTAAATATATTTAATAAATTGCAGAGTCCCCAGCACTGTCCTGGGTGTTGTTCATGTGCCAACAGCTGCGTTTAGGTAAGAAGCATTCCATGAATGATAAGACTTGATACCAACAAACTAAAAGGAAAGATGATCCGTATATATTTCATTAATTTTTCTGGTACCATGAACATTAGCCAACATTTTGTTTATTCCTTACCTTTGATTAATGTTAGTTCCTTTCTTAGCTAAAATGTTTCTAGTTCTTAGTGTGCAAAAATAACTCTTCATTTGAATGCAAAAATAATATATAACATAGGCAAGAAAAGACAAGCAAAAAATTGTAATAATTTTGTTCCACATGACCTGGACAGATTAAAATGCTCTATAATGCTTCCTATTATGTAACAGAAGTAATTCTAACTCACTTTTGAGGTTTGGTACAGGTATCTTCTAGAATGTTCCTTCAGTACTGTCTAAGCTGAGTACTTCCAAGAACACTGTTAATGTACATTTAGGATTACCTTCCCCCATGCTACGTGTGAAATGATGTATTTCTGTGTATGTCTCCCCCCCAAAGCGTAATGTCTGCTAAAAGTAAGGACAGTCTTATTTTACTACATCTGCCACAGAATGTGGCACCAGCTGCATTACTCAAAATGTCAGCTGATGGAATCTCAACTAGACTACTTTTTGCTGTGATCCCTTCTTCCACTAATCAGATAAACTAAGAATGGGGTGAGCACATTCTGCTAAGTAAATACAGGATATAGATTTTAAACTTCAAGTCTGCTGTTTCTCCCTTCTTGACCTTCCAGACAATAATACCGTGTCAACTGTTCAGAAACCCAACAAAACTGGCTACAAAGGGAACATAGGTCCAAAATACAGGAAGAAAAAAGAAAAAGGAATAAAAGAATTTCCTGAGGGGTATAAAGTTAGAAGTGTTAAGATAGCTTGGAAACTATGAACATTTCAAATACAGAGGGTGCCAAAAAAAATGCATATACATTTTGAGAGATATTATCTGCGTGTTACCATTCAAAGTTGAATTGAAGGTACTATTACTGGTCAAGTGTACCTAGACATGCTACACACACACATTTTACCTTCAATTCATACACTTTTTTGGGAATGACCAATTTTACTTCCAACAAGATCTCTTAAAATGTGTACACATTATTTTGGCACTCCCTGCATTTTCAAAGCACTGAGTTTTTGATTTCCCCAAAGGGAAAATATCTAATAAGACTCTTCACTGTATACTATCTTTTAATACACTAGCTTGCTTTATTTTTGTCCTACATTTGGGTGGATTTATTTGAAAACACTCTAGTAATGAGGGGGTATTTAGAGTATTTTCATAGTTATTTAATTCTAAATTATATTTCTCTCAGGATGTGATTTTTTTAAAGTTTTGTACATTGTTTAATTGTGTTCTATACATTTTTCTATACATATTTCATTGGAAAACTTGCGATTTTTTTCCAAAATTATTTTGTGTTCTTATTTAGTATTAAATATAGGCTAAACACATTACCTTGAGATAGATTTTTTTTAAAAAATAGACCACTTGTATGGATGTGCTCAAGCTGAAAGCCAGGTATGCAGTTTTTAAGTTCCATTTGGCTGTTAGTGGGAAGTGTAATATTCCAGTGTTTGAGAAGTCATGCTTTGGAGTCACGTTTGTTTGGAATTAAATCCAACTTCCACAAAGACTTTGGGGGTTGCTATGTGATCTCTTTGAGGTGCAGTTTCCTCATCTCTTAAATAATAATACTATAGACATTATGGCTTGTCCCAAGGTGTGAAGTGCTCAAATGGTAGCTTCTAGAACACTCTCTATGAATTCATTATTATTATTGTTATTAACTTGATGACAAAGGATTTGTCTATAGGATTTCTTTGTCCACTTCCTGATTGGATATTTTCCAATTTCAGACCTTTTATAGGAAAGATAGGTCACTGTATTCCTTTTAATGTTTACTAACTGCCAATTATTTCTATTTCCTTCAGCCATAGTCTTCTGGACTTCTATGCTTACTATAGTCCTTAATCAATGTGAATTTCACCTTGCATAGAGAATTTGTTAGTTTGGCCAATTTACTTTCACCTCCTCTACTTCATTCATACCAATACATATTTCTCAACTTCTGTTTCCAGTTGCAAAATGTCATTTAAATGTATTGTTCTTTTTGAAAATTAGGTGCCTTCTTCCAGGCAACTCGTCCATGCCCTCTGCCCCTTCCAGCCTACCTTGATCTTACGTCTGTTCCAGCCAAACTTGCTTCCCTTTGGTCACATTTTCAGCTTCTGCATCTTCCCCTAGTCCTCACATATGGCATATAGTTCTCTTTTAATCTGCTCTTTCAGTCTCTCCTTAATTTTCAGGATCCTTATGGTATTTGTTGTAGGTAGAACATCTTATCTGCAAACACTTCCTGGGCCAGGTCTCCCCTTTGTACTCATTCATTCCTGGATTTACTTAAATAGAATCACACAATTTCAGAGTAGATTATCTATCTTAGACGTTATTTAGTCTGATCTCCTCATTTTTCAGATGAGGGTGTGAGGTTGAGTCAGATGAGAGTGTGAGGTTGAGAGAGGCTGTGCATGAGGCATGCCACTTGTCCTTTCTTTCTGATTGCAATCCCTCCCTGAAGGCAATGGTTACATTTTATGCACAGCCCCATGTGTGTACAAAATCTAGAGATGCTTTGGCACTGAGAAAATAAGGCCCAGAGTGGTGGCTCACACTGGTAAACCCAGCACTCTGAGAGGCTGAGACAGGAAGATCCCTTGAGCTCAGGAGTTTGAGACAAGCCTGAGCAAGAGCGAGACCCATCTCTACTACAAATAGAAAAAACTAGCAGAATACTGTGGGGGGTGCCTGTAGGCCCAGACAATTGGGAGACTGAGATAAGAGGAAGTCCTGAGCCCAAGAGTTTGAAGTTGCTGTGAGCTGTGATGCTGCAGAACTCAACTGAGGGTGGCAGAGTGAGGCTCTGTCTCAAAAATTTTAAAACAAATTAATACTATTAAAGATTCTATTATAGTAGAATTTTATAGATTATATAGTATTCTATTAAAACTATATAAGTTCAGAGACTCAACATTTAAAAACTTTGCCTGCAATAGGTGAGTCTTCTTGTTAGGGTTCAAGACCAAGGGCAGAGGGTGGCCTGGAATTTTTGCCTCTGCAATATTTCTTTCTTTTTTTTTTTTTTTAAGGACAAAATTAAATATTTATTAAAATGAAACTTTGCAGGTTATTTAGAAAATAACCTGCAAGAGAACTGTGGCCCATGTTCTCCTTCTTTTCTTGATTTTTGGCATCAATGCAGAGACAAGAAAATAGAGATACGTT
This sequence comes from Loris lydekkerianus, assembly GCA_963574355.1. Classification (NCBI taxonomy): domain Eukaryota; kingdom Metazoa; phylum Chordata; class Mammalia; order Primates; family Lorisidae; genus Loris; species Loris lydekkerianus. The sequence continues at coordinate 9,644 of CAUYPK010038572.1, forward strand.
GATAGGTAAGGTTCTGTTCTAATATACAAGTTCCTACCCCAAAGAGCTACCCAGGCTTCCTCCCCACTTTTCATTATTGACTCCAGCTACTCTTTTCTGTCTCCAGCAATCCCTTATATATGCACCCTGGAATGGTCAGACATTGTCAAAGACACCTGCTGTGAGCTGTTTGCACTTCTGTTAAAAGTAATTGCCTTCTACAGAAGGATCTTATGAAAGATACAGATGCTGATGTGATCCCTTTTAGCCCCAGAGCTTCGAAGACCCATCTCCAGAGAGACCAGTGAATAGCCCCATACCTGGGACACCTCTAGAACTTGTCTTTGTACATATAGTGTTTCCCACAGAAGCTGGAGTACCTGCCCCTCCATGAAAACCTTCTCATAAAATGATTCTATTTTTGACAATCTCTTGGAAAGTGGTGCCTACAGAGGCCCATTTTCTCTCACTGCGCCATGTCTTGGCTCAGTTCTTTTCTCCCTCACATTTTCCCTTTTTCTTACTCTGCCTTTGTTATGCAATGGTCTTTACCTCTAAATAATAGCTTTCAGCACCATCACTGGCCTTGCATGTCATGAGTCAATCTGACTTTGTGAATGTTAGTATTTCTTTCTTTATCTACGTCTTTCCACAGTTTGACCATTATGTATCTTAGTGTAGGTCTCTTTAAATTCATCCCAGTGGAGTTCATTGAGATTCTTGTATATGTGGTTTTTTTCATTGGACTTGAAATATATTTGTCTTTTATCTCTAACTAGTCTTTCTTCCCATTTTATTTCCCTTCTCCCTGAACTTCTCACTGTTCACATATTAGCATATTTGCTGGTGTTTCCTATAACCTTGAAACCCTGTTAGTATTTCTCATTCATATTTCCTCTTACATGTGCTTTCTTTCTCTCTCTCTCCCCTACCCTCTCTCTCTCATTGGTGCTTCTTGCTGAATAATATCAATTTAACAATAATCAGGTTTGCTCATTCTTACTTCTGCCCACTCAAATCTGTAATTGGGCCCTTGTGGTCAATTTTTCATTTTATCTACTGTACTTTTCAGCTTAGAATTTCTATTTAGCTTATCATTATAATTAAATTTTTTAGTGATACTTTCTACTTTAGGATTGTTGTTCTCATACTTTAGTTATGTATACATGGAATTTTTTGTTTTTAAAACATATTAAAAACAGCTGACTAAAAGTCTTTAAGCCAGACTCTAATGTACAACATCTGGGCATCTTCAGGAACACTTTTATTGACTGCATTTTTTCCCCTATTGAGCTACAATGAATGTCCTTTGCATGCCTTCTTATTTTTTGTTGCTGTTGTTTGCTTTATATTTTCTGGGACTAACGATGGATATTAAAATTCTTTGTTGTATGTGGCCACTGAAGTTTCAACTCAGTTTGTTTATTGATCAGGTAACCATGAGAGATTTCCTAAAATGGCTAATGCAATACATCTGACACTATTGATAAGAGTCTTCGGTGTACTGGGACAAGTCCTCAGTGCTCTAGTAATTTACAACTTTGCCTTAGCCTTGACTTACTGCTTCTTCAGAGACTCAGGATTGGCACAGGAGCAATATTAGGGCTTCTTATCTCTTTCTTACTTCTTTCTTTATTTTTTATTTTTACATATACATGTGTTTATTAGGTTTCCATTTTTTTGCCTTCACAAAATTAAAAGGGCTTAAGATTTAGTAACAATAACAATGTTTAAGATAAGGACTAGAAACAAAAACCTCATAAAGAATGAATGAACATAAATACATGCAGAAAAGGAATCTGAAAATTGCTACATCGAAATATTAACAAAGAATAATCATAATAATAATAATGCAAAGAAAGTAACATTCACATTGCCAAATAAGGGTATGTCCATCATAGAATGCTTTGACTCTGAGATTCAGTATGGAGTCATCAGTTAACTTCTTCTTATTTTTTTTAAGTATCAAAAAATAGACAACTAGGGCCACACCTGTGGATAATAATATTTTTAAATGATTTTTTTTTTAAAAGAAAACTCAAAAATAAGGTTATTTGGTGAAAATAAATTGGATGGCCACAGAGTTATACATTTGAGGTGGGTGGAGAAATTGGTCTCCATTCCTATCTGTTGAGGAGGACTGGAGAGTTCTTTCTTTCTCTCCCTTTCTTTCTTTCTTTCTTTCTTTCTTTCTTTCTTTCTTTCTTTCTTTCTTTTTTTCTTTCTTTCTTTCTTTCTTTTTCTTTCCTTTTTTTTTTTTGTAGTTTTTGGCCAGGGCTGGGTTTGAACCTGCCACCTCCAGCATATGGGGCCTGTGCCCTACTCCTTTGAGGCACAGGTGCTGCCCCCAGGACTCGAGAGTTTTGACCCAGAAGGACAGGTGGGCAAAGCTGAGAGCCCGGCTGAATCTGGAAATCAATATGTGCAGTTGCAGCTGTTGGATTATTTTCCCGATATCATCTAGATGTTCAGAGTTTTTTCAGAACCTGGCAGACAAAACAGATTTATTAATCTGAGTTCCCACACACAAAGTCCCAGGTTAGTGTAAAAGAAAAATACTGCAGCAAAATGTTTGGGATATTGACATAGTAGATATCAGAATCTACCTTCAATAAAGAAAAATGAAAAGTCACCTTTGAAAGGATCACATCCTCCAGGGTCTCGCAGCTCTGGCCCCCGGCGTTCTGCTCAGGCAACACTCTCTGCCTGTCCAGAACAGCCCCAGAAATCTGTTACTTAAATACCATGCATTCTAATTAATCAAGAAACTAATATGCCCTAAGGTTTTCATTTTTTCAGGCCTAAGTGTCCACACCATTAAACATAAAATTTGGCTACGTTTTAGTGGATCTATAACTTTATGCTGGCAGCTAAAGAGAAGACCTGGAAGGAAAAAAAGGAAAAGACTTTGGAAATTAAGAGTTACTGAAAACTAGGAAGTGTGTTATTCACTTTAACGTTAAAGTAGCATTTCTGTTTTTTCAATTTTCCTTGTTTTTGTCATTTCAAAAAACTTTCTCATTCTTCCGTTTCTCCACATTTATGCATAATAGTAAATAAAATGGAAGTATATCGTTAATATTCTGTGACAACTGCTTTATTTGCTCCAGGGCAGTGTAACTTTTCTAAGGGACAAGACTAGACCATTGACAAATTACCTGCAGTATTAAACATCTTGGAAATAAGCCTGGTCTGCTCATTAACCTTGGGTACATGTATCAAGGTGAAAAAGTTGGAGCAGGAGTGGTGTGTTTTTATATTTCTTTTTTTTTTTTAATTAAATCATAGCTGTGCACATCGATATGATCATAGGGCATCATACACTAGTTTCATAAACCGTTTGACACATTTTCATCACACTGGTCTATGTAGCCTTCCTGGCGTTACTGTTAAAACGTTCTTTGAGGAAAGAGCGCTTCATTCACCAGGGCCTTGCTTTCTCTTCCTTCAGTTCTAATTTTATCAAGGAGCCTCATATTGCATTTTGAAGAGAATTATTTTGTCACTGTATAGCTTGGAAATAAGGACATGCTTAAAATATGGAATACACTTTCTAAAGGTTCTTTTAAAAATGCTAGACATAAAAAAAGAAGAAATGACCAAATGACATTCAAAATGCTTATTAAAAGTCTCTAGATTATCTGACGATTATCTAGATGGGCTGCCAGTGCTTTTTACCACTTAGTACCACCAGAAAGTTTATTGTCCTAGCAACTATCATTTCACAGACCTTGAATTTTTAATACCTGGGGCCTTCATATTGGCAGGGACGTATGAGAGTTTCTTGCTTTATAACCTAAATTTGAAGATAGAAGCCTGTATTGCAGACTCTTTAGACTGTGGCTATCCTGGAACAATTGTATTTAATGTACTTATTTTATCCAAAGTAGGTGCGAAGAGTGACAGCCTACATACAATTAGCTTTTTAGTGGGAGTCTTCTGTGAACCTCTTACCTAGTTTGTCCTTTGAAAATATACATTTTAAGTTAGATCTGCTTTAACTTACTACGTGAATCCACCGAGCTGTGCTCTGTCTAAATCCGTGCCGTGGAGTGAGAATGCTCTGTCTCATTTTAATGTAATTGTCTGTATGTCTGTACCTGTCACAGACCTGTCTGCAGCCACACCATCCACTTCTGCATTGCTTTTCCTTCCCTTTGGTCTCGTCAAGGGCAACAGTCTCCAGAACTTCTCCACTTTTGTGGGCATCCTTTATCCTTCTGCCTTAATGAATTATTCCCATAAGTTTAAAACACACTGTTGTTTGTTCCATCAAAAAAAAAAAAGCTGAAAAAGGTTGGTCTGTAACTACCACCTACTTCTCTGCTGTCATCTAATTGGTGTCCCCAGTTCCCTCCCCAGGTGCTAGGTCTCTGAGTCCCTTCAAGTCATATTTCTCCCTCACGCCATCACTCAGCTTCCTCAAGGGCACCACTGAGCTTCATGCTGACTAAACAGTAACCACGTCTTAGTATTCACCTGAGTGAGAGTCCGTTAATGATTAGCGTATTTGTCAAGATTGATCACTGCTTTATTTTAGAAATACGGAGGATGTGACAGAATGGATAAATATTTTAAGAAAGGAAAACGCTGTATTAAAATTGTAATGCTCAGGTCATGTCTGACTTCTGCGGTTAGATACACAAAATAACAAATGCGTTTGGTATGCATCCAGAATTATAATTTTAATACAGTTTTTCCTTTCTTAATATATGTATACATATAAAGATTTTATAACTTGACTTTCAGAAAAAAAAAATAAATAAATAAATAAACTGTATCCTGGTTGTCCTTCAGTCTTTCTAGTGACTTTTTCTTAGTTTCTTCTTTTTTTTTCATTTTGGTGACAGCATTGTTTTATTCTTAGCGCCTCCTGAAGGACCTGCCTGAGGCTGCTTTACAGTTTATTTTTATGTAAATAGTGAAAGTAGACTCTAAAATAATGATAAAAAGTGCAGTATGATAAATATATGAACCAGTACCATGGCCATGTAGTATCGTTATTGTGTATTATGTAGTTAATACGTAATAATAATAATAATACATGCTAGAGTCCTAATTGGCCGTGCAGCAGGCACCTTTGCACCAGCACCACCACGAACCCCCGAGTAATGTGCCGTGCCGTGATCTTACAGACCCCCTGCAGGTCCATCAGTGATCAAAACATTGTCACATGATGGTAACTGTGCACATGGCGCCACATAGTTTCTTGGATGTCCAAAAAGTTAGTGTCCAAATTTAATTATTGACATTTACTCTCAGTCCAACTCCTTTGCAATTTTCTTTACTGTGCCCGTTTTCACATTTGCTGAAGTCAGAAGTCTTTCCTCTCCCTCCTTCTACATTTCTCCATTAAGACAGTAGCTCTTCTCCCAAAGTACATCAGAATGTGCCTCTTCCCTCTGCCTCTCTGCACAGTCTCATCCTACCCAGACCCGAGGCAGAATGCTGCGTTGCCTCTGCCGTCGCCCTCCCCCTCCAGTCTATTCTTGACACAAAACCAAGTGATCGTGTTAAAATAAAGCCAATTCGAGTCTGATTGCTGCCTCTCAGTGACTTTCCATCTCACTCTCCTGAAGCTGCAGCTGTCTCCGTGGCCTGTGATGAGTCTGACCACTCACCCGCACTCTTTGTGAATATTGCACAGGGCCACGTGGGACCCTTTGCACCTGCCAGGCCTGGGCTGGAACCCTCTCCTGGGGTGTCTGCAGGACTCTTCCCCTTGTTCCCTCCTAGCCAGGTCCAATGTCACCTTCAGGGCCAGGCAGGGCATTCTCAGATGCCATTGCTGAGACCAGGGCTTCATTTTCCAGCCGAATCCATGCTGCCTGTTCCTACCTTCCATTTGACTTTCCTCCAGGGTACTTGTTGGTAACTGGCATACTAACTACACTACATATTTTGTTTACTTCTATTTGCTTAAAGTATGCTTGCCCCCACTAGCATGCACAATCCAACAGAACCAGGATGGATTTCCCCCTATTTTTTCCCTGCTATATCCCTGGGACTTTGATATGTTCCTGGTTCAATAAATATTGTTGAATAGAATAATTTTAGCTGGTATTAACTTCTAATCATTCCTTATTCCAAGAGAAATAACAGTATAGCTTAGTGAGGCTAAGAGAAAGTCTATTCACTCATCTGACATTTTCTTTTTCATTTCGTCCTGACCATTACAACCAGTACCGTGCCAACCTGGCCAAGACGTTGTCTTTTCATGGTTCGCGTTACGAGGTCTGCTTCTGTTTCACATGATCTGCTTCTGTTTTTCCCTCCTGTCGTCATGTTGAAATGATTAATTGCTTATATCTGGGCTTTTAATATCCATAGCAAAAACTTCTCTGGTGTTCTTTTTTCCCCTCACTGACATTATTATAGTTCAAATTTAAGCACAAGTGTCATCAACCATATTTCTAAAAAATCCATTAGTTTCTACTGTTGTGACTTTTAAACGCCAGCCTCTGGAGCGCCCACGCGTGCTGCACACACCTGTTCTCCCTGGGACCCTGGGAAGCGTGTCCTTTTCCTCATGTCCTGCCTTTGTCTTGCATGTCTGACTTTTCTCTGCGCCTCTTTCAGCCCCCACACAGCAACAGCGGTGTCTGGAGTTTGACAATTTTGTAAAAAGAAACAAACTTCAGAGCCTGTCCTGAGAAGAGCTGGCCCCCTGGGCTCCTCGCTGCTTCTCGTAAGCAATGTCAAATATTCTCCTTGGCTCCTGTAATTCAAGCTTCTATTCTTTTGTGCCCCCCAATGTCATGTAAACGTGTGAGACATGTGTTTGTGCTTTGCAAACATCAGAAATAACTGCTTCCTGCTAGCATCGTATTTCCTTCCATTCTTGTTAGTTTCCTATAGATTTGGGCAAGGGGTTATCCTTCATGTCAGGGGTGCTTTGTTTATTTTAGGAGATTGAGTGAAACTATTTCACTATATGTGAACTTGCGGATCTGAAAGGCTCAGAGCATGGTCAGAGCCAAGAGATTCTGTTGTTGAAACGTGTCCTTTGCCTTCTATTTTCCTTCTACTTTCTTTGCAGAAAATTTATTGCAAAGATAAGCAAAGCAGGACACCAGTTAAAGTGGCAAGGATAGATTTTCATCAATCATATGCCATTGTAGGAGTTAGAGTGTTTAGTGTGAACTGATGTATGCAGAGATGACTGGGTGATTTGAAGGGAGGATGAGGGTGCCGGTAGGGGTGGGGGGCTCAGTAGAATTGGGGATGTGAAAAATTACAGGACGTGGAGAGAGGTTTGGTCCCTGTGAAGCCCATCTGAGTTAGGCTGCTCCCCCCACACCCACAGTGGCTGGGCTGCAGCCCCTCTGCCCCTCCAGGGGCTGGTGGTACAAACGGCAGACTCTTCAGGCAGCCATGGGCTTTCCTAGGCTGGCACTGAAGAGGGGCAGGGTCGGCCTAGGGTGTGTCCTGGAGCTGCGAGAGATACATCAGTGTTCGTTCAAGTCTTATTAGGCCAAGCGTGAGGCCTAGTCACAATGAGGGCCCAGAAGAGCTGGGCTGGAGTTGGGAAAGGCGAGGACCCTTGTCATCTACTACCTAACACAATCAAAACTTCTAACTCATGTTACTACCGAGGCACCAATACGCTCACAGTGTTTCGCGGCTTTTAAACAACCCCTCTGCACACAGAAGGTGGGCGTCCTGTCACACAGCAACCTGCACATCATCACGTAGATAGTTGTAAACTTAAAGCATTCATTCTCTCACTGCTCTAAACCTCTGTGATTTGATTAGTGTTTGTAGAAACGCAGCAATGACTTCCCTTTGAGTGCCGGGAAGTGGCTGTTGTGTGTCTCTGGGCTCTGACCACACTCTGGTCCCTTCAGATCTGCAAGTTCAGATATAGTGGCATAGTTTCACTCAATCTCCTTAAATAAACAAGTTTTCCACCCCTGACATCACACTCCCAGCAACCATACAGCCACTGAAGGTGGAGCAATTTGTTTCCAGCAAAATGTATATTTTATAAAGCAATTTCACAAGTGTCAGTTTATTTGATTTATACAAACTTCCTTGAGAAGAAGACAGGGAACTGAACAATGTTCCGTAGATAAGAACACTAAGAAAAAGTAAGCGCTTGCCAGTGGTGATGAGGCAATGAAGCCAGGAGTCTGCAGGGAGGGTCTTGGGCTCCTAGGCCAGGACTGTTTCCAGCTGCACCTGGCGTCTCACCAGGCCTGTTACACACTTGCCATATTGTGACATATGCCATTTGAAAGTCCTATCACAGAATTATTTCTTTGGAAACTCCAAGGAAATATGGGCCCAAATGAAGATGAGTCTGAGTCAGTAGCTGTGGAAAGGTGACTTGTCATAAAGTTGGTATTTTCTAAAAGGCCCCACTTCAAATGCTTTCTCCCCCCTCAAGTTACATGACGATGTGGCAGTCCTGTTTACCTGTCATGATAATCCATCGTATTTTTTTTTTCTTTTCTTTTTTCCCCAGCTACACTGTGACCTTACTGAAGATAAGGGTGTACACATGACCAATGGTTCCGCAGGTGTCTGTCGTAACTGTCTTTAAGTACTCTATACACACACACAGACCTGTGTGTCACTTTGGAACAGTATTAGTAAGAAAATCCAGTTTTTGAGGAGTGAGGCAAAATAAAAACAGCCAGAAATGTCAATAAAGGTGACCACAGTACACTCAGTTAACCTTTCAAATTATGAAAAAAATAAGAAGAAAAAAGAAAAGGTTACTAGGGACTATTTCTCTGAAAGGTGATTGAAGTATTTTTCAATCATAACCATTAAATATTTTAGGATATGAACAGTTCTTTAAGTTTGACAGTAAAAAGCTCATAAATACAATTTTAACATCTTAGTATAATTTTCCCCTTTGTTTTGGAAAGAAATATGGAACTATATTGGGAGGGTTTCTCAGTTTTTCTGTTTCTGCACTGTAAGCCTTCTTCTGGTTTAAATTCTAAAGTTATTTAAGAGATTATATGCAACACTTCCTTCAAATTGGGTAGATCTGAACATTGTGTAATAACAAAATAAGTTACCATATGACTCAGTAACTCCACTACTGCAGACAAATCCCAGAGAAATTAAAACATTTACTCACACAAAAACGTGCACAAAAATGTTTATAACACCATAATTTATAACAGCCAAAAGGTAAGGAGCAAACCAATGTCCATCAGCAGATGTAGAGACAAACTGCGGGAGTCGGAGGAGGGATATCACCCAGCTGCAGTGGATGTCAGGGCACACACCGGCCACAGTGCAGACAGACCTGTCACAAATCACTCTCAGGAAGGCAAGTGAGTCTTTAAGGCCCCCGTGTGATATGATCTCGTTTACAGAGGCAGAACTACAGAGACTAGAATGCAGATTAATGGCTGTGTGGGGATGTTGAGATGGGAGACCGGACTGGCCAACGTTGAATACAAGGTGATTTTTTTGAACGATTAAAATGTTCTGGAATTAGATTGTGGTGATGGTTATACAACTCCATGAATACTAAAAACAGCTGAGTTGCATACTTTCAAAATGTAAATTTAATGAAATATGAATTATCTCAATACAGCTCTTATAAAAAAAACGTAACAGCATTTTATCTTTTTTGAAAATAAGAGGCAAGAAAATTGTTTCTTCTTATTATGTAAAACAGAAGTGAAGATTAAGTGTCCATTCTTTTTTTCCTTAAATAATTATAGTGGTCCTGTACGAAAATCAGAAACTTTAGTAAAATATTCATGGAAACCCCAATAATTTTCATTTTTTATTAAATTCTTAAACTAAAGCATTCTATTTAATTTAAAAGATACATTTAAATTCAAGACTAAAACAACACATTTCAACAGTTGACATATTTATGGAAAGATTTTTTTGGTCTTACTTTAATTAAAAAGCAATGTTACAGTGTGAAATTTACTTTTTCCCTAAAGAATTTCTTGTAAGAAAACTCTATTTAGAAGATAGATACTTTTTTCTGTTGGAATTACTTGATACTTTGTATTTTTCTCTAAGAGGATCTGTCATTTTATGTATTAAAACATTGTGTTAATGACTCCAGGGGGAACAAACCTGATTTGTTCATTTTATTTCTGGAAAATGCCCAAATGGAAATTGCTTGCTCACTTGGCCTTCTCAGGGAGACTGGAATAATCCTTCCTGGTGTCTGGGCTCCATCCAGAACAACCCAGGAGAGGCAAATTGCATTTGCGGTTGACCCATGGTTATTGTTTTAGTTAAAAAGACTTTGCCAAGAACCCCAAATTGTGTTAGGACTTTTATTTTAATCTTCAAGATTTGAAAAAGGGTACACATTATAGTAGTGGTGAGCAGCACATAGATTGAGATCAGAAAAATGTTATGTCGGTGGAATGACAGGGGTATTATTCACTATCCTTGAGCCTGAATTTTCAGTCGTCTGTGGGAAAGATATGAAACGACTGTTAATGATTTTTGAAGGGTGGATGTGACAGTGTCCACAAAGCTTTAGCAGAACTCTCTCAAGTGATTGCAATAATGAAAATTCAGCAACTTGAACTTCTAGTCTCTCTTTTGCCCTGTGGATTTTTAATCTACATTTGGCCAACTCATTTCATGTAAATTGGAGATCAATAATTTTCAAAAGATGTTTATTCTGGAATTCCTAGTAAGTTTGGGAAATAGTAACTTTAAATATTTGTAACAAAAACTAGTGGTTTTTCAGATTTCTTTCTTTTTCTTTTTTTTTTTCTTTCTTTTTTTTTTTTACAATAACATTCTTTAATGAAGATTAAAAAAAATCATTGAATATTACAAGGAGGTTTCTCAAATTTCATAGCAAGTCATGGTTACTGGGATTAAGTTCCTTTCAGGATTAGAGGATTTGTACAAAATTGTAGGATTTGTACAATTGCAGCTCTGTGGCAGCCACTGTGTCTGCCCCCTGGCACCCCTTCCCTCCTCTTCCTAACCCCTCCATCCCTCTCTGCCAATTTGCGTTTGCTAACACCAACTTGATCTTCCTGCCAAAGGCACAAATTGCTGGGACTTTACACCCCATCCAGTTTTTGCTCTTACAGTGTCTGGCATCGGATCGGATCTATTCCAATTATTTCTATGTAGAGATCCTTGAGGCCTTTGGAGAAACAAACTTCCTTCGTCATATAAAATAACTTCCAGAAGAAATTCTCTATCCTGTTATGGGGCGAGATAAGGACCACCGACTCAAATTAGAATTTCAAAAAGGAGTCTTTTATTAACCGCGGGGCTGTCTCAGCAAAGTCTAAAGCAGACTAAGTGAGAAAGCATTGATGGGTCTGAAGTTGGGGTTTTCCTAGTCTGAAAGTTGGCAAAGAGCTGAACAGGTGGGCTGGACGTTAGCAAATAGAAGCAAAAAGAAAGTTGGCAAAAGAAGCAAAAAGCGACCGCGGGGTCACGATGACCCCTTTTACAGAAGCGAACCTTGCAATTTAGCAGTTTAGCCAATAGGTAACATGAAGGGCAGTTAGATAACAATAAGGTAACGTGATGCAGATCTAGCAACTAATGGATGAGTAAAACAGTTTGTCACAGCACTTAGCTCGTTAACTCTCATCATGACAGTACTTGGCCCATTCCTTCTGACTGTCCTGTTGTGGCCTGATCTAAGAGTAATGTTACTTAGTTGAAATGCCTGTCATCATTTCAGAGTTATGGTATTCTCATCTTTTTGTCCTTCATCTTTTATCCTACACAGCCCCCTGGTGCACGTCGGTGGCGGGCGGTATCCACCTGATGGGGTGATGAGGCAGCTGGCACCCACCTCAGTCCTTCTAAGCAGAAGCAGCACCAACTAGCCCCAAGGCTACTTAGAACTAAAAGAGGAACCACCACCAGAATGAACCTAACATCTTACAAAGTTAGCAGAAGGAAGGACGGCATTGATATTATACACATATATACACACAATATTATATACATACAATACCAATATTTTGGTATGATATTATATGCATATAAGGACATAATTATGTTTACCTGATGGCCTTATTTTTGAAGCAGAATGTAAATGTTGGTTTATATATACAGATCCTCATTTCAGGCATTATGTGATGCATATTTGAAATTCAGACATAAAACTCCATGCGATCAAATTAATTTGATTGCTGATGTGAATGTGGGATGTTTGGTTGGTGTTTCTTGGGTCCCTGAGGCTGTCCTCACCGTGTCTTCAGTACGTTTTTCTCTGCTGTTTAGATTAACTTCTGGGAGCCTATCCCCAGCTCACCCTCTGCCCCTGTCATCTCCACACTAAAACCACGTCTATCCAGGTTATTGTATTTATTTCCATTATTTTGCTTTTCATTTCTGTAACGTATTTTTTTTTGTAATTTTTAATTAATTGTTGACATTTTATATTTTTTCATTTATTCAAGAGCATTTCATGAGACCAGATCCAGTGTGCTCAGGGTGGTATGGCTGTAGACCCAAGAGCATTTGAAATTGCTTGTTGAAGCATTTTTTATGATGATTGCTTTACAATTCTTGTCAGATAATTGCAATATGTGATTCATCTGGTTGCTGGTGTTGGAGGAATGCCTTGTATCTGTAAGTTGTGATCTTCTTGCTTCTCAGTGTGACCCATAATTTTTCACTGTCCACTGTCATTGTGTTTTTTGGATGAATACAGAGACTCTGGGTACTATTTCAGTATTTTTTTATGCTTATTTTTTTTTTAAGCGGGTCGTCACCCAGTTTAGTTTAGAACACAGGTCTTGGCCTGACTGATTGTCGGGCGCTGTTAGCTCTTTCTGAGCCTGTGTGGTGCAGGTTGGTCTGAATGTTTATCCAGTGGTCCCCGCTGGTGCCACTGGAGGGGATAGAAGCAGCTGCCCAAGCCAACCTCCCTGGAGCACTCATCAGGGAAAGGAAGCCCCAGTCTGGTAGAGCTGAAGAGCATGTCCACCCACTACCAAATCAGACCTGTGAGAGGAGTGGAGATGATGAGAAACACCTGCAGGTGGCTCTCTGCAGGTGCGTTGCCTGTGCCTGGGTATCCTTGCCGTGCTGTGTTCCTGGGTGGAGAACATTCTCTCCTGGAAGTTGGCACTGCTGGGGGTCCTGCTTATTTGTTAGAACAAGTAAATTAGATTCCTCATAATATTTTACAATGATTATGCTAAGATTTATACAGATGCATTACTTAACGCGTGCTATGCGTAGATCCTGTTGGCGATTAGATGCTTGTCCATAGTCACAGAATTAAATCAGTGTATTAAAGAGGTACCATGACATTTTTTCACAACCTGTGAGTAGTAGTCCTGAGTAATTTTTGAATAATTTCAATTTTTATTCTTCAATCCTGGTTTGTCTTTTCCAGCAGTGGTCCCCAGACTTTTTGGCATAGGGGACCAGTTTCATAGAAGACAGTTTTTCCACAGAGAAGTGGGGAGAGGCTTGAAGGGACGGGGCAATCTGGCAGGAGCTGGCACTCAGATGGGGGATAGACAAATACAGAGGAGACTTCCTAACCGTCTTACAGGGAATCAATTTCTCAGTCAGCCTATTATTTACTTATTTGTCAGATTTGTTAAAAATCACATCTGGTATTCCCCAGGCCTAGTTGTAAAGGATGTTGGATGTGACTCTTTGAAAAGTTGCTAAGCTACCTGAGTGTCGTTTCTGGATTCCATGGACACTGATGCCATGTCACTTGCATCCTTGTGGACCAGGGATGGATTTTTATATAGCTAATTGATCCCACTTAAAATGTATAGCTTCATTTTAGCTGCCATGCATTTGTGAATTTTAAATTAAATATTGGGTATTTGTGGAGTTTAATGTTCTTACTGTGCCTAGTATAGGAATGGGTACATGTATACCATGGAATACTATGCAGCCTTAAAGAAAGATGGAGACTTTACCTCTTTCATGTTTACATGGATGGAGCTGGAACATATTCTTCTTAGCAAAGTATCTCAAGAATGGAAGAAAAAGTATCCAATGTACTCGGCCCTACTATGAAGCTAAATTATAACTTTCACATGAAGGCTATAACCCAACTATAGCATAGGACTATGGGGAAAGGGCCAAGGAAGGGGAAGGGAGGGGGCAGGTTTTGGTGGAGGGAGGGTAATGAGTGGGGCCACATCTTAGAATGGGTACAGGCGATTGCACTAATGTACATAGCTATGATTTAACAATAAAAAAAAAAAAAAGAGAGGGTTTCTGAATTTGAGAAAATTGTTTCTCTTCTAATCACACCTGTATTATAAAGGATGGTTAGAAATAAAAATATGGTAATGAAATAAGCACATTGGTAATTCCAATCACGGGCTAAGTAGGGAAATATTTAGCAGATAGCATTGCGTTTATAAAAAATAAGAAAGTTAATTTCTAACCACACATAGTTTAAAGAGTACAAAATAAAACAGATGTCAAGCAAATGATTATTAAATCTATACACTTTTCCTTAGTCTATCCAAAATTGTACCTCTAATCCAAGACAACCTTCATGTCTAGAGGGCTTTAACTCAGTCCTTCTCTGAAATTCAATAGTAATCACTAAATAATTATTTACTGAATACTTATTAGATATTAAGTTGTTGGACTAGGAGACTAGGAGACTGCTGAGAGTGGATGCTGGGGCTTCCAGAATGGGTGCAGGTATTAAAATAAGCAAGGCTCAGGTAGAAGCTATCTAGGCTACTACACTAGGAGCTGAACGCAGCTGTGTGCAGAGTGGGTCAGGTGTAAACGTCTAAGGGTGGTAGATAACCACAGACAAGGACTGGCTTCAAGCAGCCTGTCAGTTTCCTAGATCACCTTACATGAACTTTGGCTGATTATAATATCATTTACATTGTGGTTTTAAAATTTCTCTGTCTTTGAAATCACCACGACAATTCCAAAACAACCAAATAAAGGAAGAAAATGGGAGGGAACCAAAATCTACGAATTACTACACAAATTCTTAGTAAAAGCCAGCCCCTGAGCCTTGAATATTCTTCCCCTCAATCAGTAAGACTTCAAAAGATGAAATACTACAGCCTTCTGGTAAAGATGCTATTTTTCAACCTGCCTGCTTTCTTTCCTTGAGAGAGTACTTTCAATCACTCTTCCAATAAAAAAGTTGGCTTATATGGTGGGTCCTGAAATTCTTTTCCCAATGATCACCAAGAACCTGGAAAAGCCTCCACTTGGAGGCTACTGACAGAGTAATAAATACCATCCTCAAGAAGGGAAAAAGAGGTAAGCAATCTGACAATTGTAATTCAATTTGACTGTAAGTGTTGGTGGTATCTTCCCAACTGGATCATAAATTCTATAAATTCCTGAAGGATGTAGATGACGTCTTGTACTTCTTCCTTTTGTACCTTCCCAGTGCCTAGCCAAGAGATACTCAACTAAACTTGACAAATTTAGTCAAGTCAGAGGAGGGATTGCTTGAGGCCAAGAGTTTGAGACCAGCCTGAGCAAGAGCAAGACCCGTCTCTACAAAGAAATAGGAAAATTAGCTGGGCACAGGTTCATGTAAAAAAAAAAAAAAAAAAGGATGTGCAATACATAATCATTAAAATGAATCCCACCAGCATCTCAAAAAGTTACTCTGAATTAAAATAATGTTGAATTGAAAGAATGCGACTGGAAACAGTGGGTGGAAAGCATTTTAAGTAATCAAAGATGGCAATTTGGCTATGTGTATCAATAACTTTATATAAAGTAAACTAATTCCAGGAATTTGTCAAGTGACGCCACCCTATTCCACCAAATGTTACTAGAACAGCCATCTGACTATAGTTTCATGAATAACCCTAATAACCTCAACCAGTACTGCTGATCCAAGGTATCAGAAGCAAATAAACTGTTTGTTTTAAGCCACTAAGTTTTGGCATATTTTGTTACATGGCAATATATAGCTGATCCAATTATGTTAATAAATGTGTTTTCTAAAAATCCGGGGCAACGCCCGTGGCTCAGTGGGTAGGGCACCAGCCCCATATAATGAGGGTGGCAGGTTTGAACCTGGCCCCAGCCAAACTGCAACTACAACAACAAAAAAAATCAAAAACAAATTTTAAAAATATTGGTTTGCTATATACACAAATACTGATACTTAAGTACTTGAGGGAGGAGTATATTACTGTCTACAACTTACTTTGAAATACGTAAAAATTAAGATAGATGGCTAGTTTGTTAGAGACTTGATAAAATAAGTTTAATAAGTTAGTTGTAGAATCTAAGTGGTAGATATATGTATGTTCACTATAAAATTATTTCAAAAAAAATTATTTCAACATTTTTGTAGTTTGTTTTCTTAAAACAATGTTGGAGGCCAGGCATAGTGGCTCACGCCTATAATCATAGCACTCTGGGAGACAGAGGAGGGATTGCTTGAGGCCAAGAGTTTGAGACCAGCCTGAGCAAGAGCAAGACCCGTCTCTACAAAGAAATAGGAAAATTAGCTGGGCATAGTGTTGCACACCTGTAGTCCCAGCTAATGGGGAGTCTGAGGTAGAAGGATCACTTGAGTCCAGGCAACCATGAGCTATGATGATGCCACTGCATGCTAGCCTTGGTGACAGAGTAAGACCCTGTCTCAAAAAAAAAAAAAATGAGCGTTGAAAAATGGGTTGTGTATAGTGCATTCACACCATGGAATATCACATGGTCCTTAAAAATAATGGATGCAAGAAGGTTTATTATCAAAATTGGCTGATTAATTTTTGAAAAGCTAACTACAATATGGTATGTATAGTCTAATATCACTCTGGTAAAACACAACTTAAAAGCACAGACATAAACCTTAAGATTTTTCCTTTTAGATTTGTGTTTTCTAAATTGTCCTACTTAATTAGAAAAAATTAAAAAGTAATTAGGAAAATGCAGGAAATGTTTTAATATTAAGTTTAAATCCACTGATTTTGAAAAATAACTTGTTTTAAAAAACAAAGGGATTTAATGTTTGAAAGCAAGAAAAAAAAATGACATAAAGAGAATGGAATTTAGAGAATAGCAAGAAAGTTTATTTAGATACATGGAAGAATTTGATAAAAGTCACTAGATGCTAGAACAGAGAATACAGCTTTCCTCTTTCTACAAACATATCTCTCCAAGAAAGGAAACTCTATTAGTGAACTCTTTAGGTTTCTTCCATTTTTCCATGGTGCCTGATGATTGCATTAATGTACACAGCTATGATTTAATAAAAAAAAAAAAAGTATCATCCAGGGGCTGTTATCAGATTTACTAAAAAAAAAAAAAAAAAAAGCAATGGCAGTGGTGATGTTTATATTCAGTTACGAAGTATCAAAATATAGCCAGATGTTGTGCTTAACTGGGAGATGAGTATTATTCCCTCTCTAAATTTATGATATGACAGAAGCCTGGTATTTGGAAGAAGAAAAGAGAATGTCATAGAAGCCTTATTGATCTGAGGACTCTAATCTAAAGTTAGCTACAATTTTATCCAGACTTTATATAAGTTCTTGACTCTATTCAACATTGGACTATAATTGAGATTGTTTAACTCCCCATCTCATAGACAACAAAGAAAAAAATTCCAAAACTCACCATAAAACTCTCTTAAGAAATTTTAAAAAATAATTTTGATACCCAAAACTATGGGAAAAACAACCAACTTAACCTAACAACCGTAAGTTAGGGAGAGTTTGTGGGGGCATGCACTCACATGCGTAATGTGTGTTAATTGGACATGGAGAAAAACTTCCCCAAGTGGAAGTTCCTGAATACCAAAGAACAAAACATGTACAGAGAAGATTCTATCACAGACTTGGTGATAGCGAAACTGAGGACCTGGTATAATGAACGAGAGTTTTTCACTCTGGATCTGAAAAGAGGATCCGTACCTTTTCTCATTTTAATTCAATAATAAGTGTAAATTTCAGAATGCAGAAATAAGTAACAGTCTTTCTAACACAATTTTTTGACCAACATGGGTCTTTTATAAAGTAAAACAGGCAAAAATGAGACCAATGGAAATTTTCCACAACTCATTCATAAGTCACAAAATATTAGAAAATCATTAGCTATTAAAAGTCCATACAGAACAAAATTCTTTTAAAGGAAAATTTATAATAGTCCCATCTGGAATGAATCTCTTCCTAGCTGCTTAAAGCAAACAGAGTGATATGGAAATTGTTTTTTAACCTTGATGTTAAGATAAACTCCTTCTCATAAATACCATCAGCTCAATCCAAGATTGGTTATTAAACTAAATATTTTAGAACCTGGATTGGAACATAATACCTAAAAATGTGTGTGGAATCTAAGCCCAAATTCCCATTTCTTAGATTTTTTAAATGAGTATATTTGAGATTCTTTAAAAAAAAAAAAAAGTTTTTTTATTTAAAAAAAAATTTACATAGATTGATCTTTAAATTAAAAAAAAATGATTCTGACAAATTACTTTTCATTTCCACAGAAGATAATGGCCCTATTAAACGAAATAATAATAGGGAATGGATTAAATGGGCTCTAAAAGAATATGATATTGATGTATCTACATTTTTTCCAGCTCATTCACTGAAAGGATTAGCTGTAACTAGTGCAGTAGCTATAAAATGTTGAGAGAGATTGGTTCCTAAGAACTGCCAGATGGTCAGAAGAAAATATCTTACAATAGTGTTACGAGAGCCCTTCAGACAAGGACAGACATAATCTAGTTTTGAAAGCTGCCAGGTATTCTGAAGCGTTACTTTCCATTTGTAAATAAACCATGAGTTATTGTCACAATGTTTGAGAGACGGAGAACAACAGAAATTTCTAACAAAGTCCCAAAGCTTCTCATACCGAGGTAATTCCACTAGGTTTAAATGTTTTTCCCGTTCCATCTTAAATGCTAAAGCTAATTATTTAGTAAACAATGATCAAGAATTCACAAGTGTCAAGATCCACACACTCTGCATTGCTAACAGATTTATAATTGGTCAAAATTTAGAAGACATACTAAAAGAGTGTGCCTGTGTAGACAAAATACATATATTTCTCTAAGGTAATTACGGCTTTTTACTGACATGTGCATTTACTCAATCCAATCACGCAATTCCAGGTAGCAACTTCCATATATGAGGTTTGGCATATGTACTAAACACCTGTGATGGAATGTAACTCTTTTGAACTTCATATTTTGAAACGTGGCTTTATCTATTCTTTCTTTTCATTTTTTCTTATTATCTTTCACCACTCAGAGTCTTTAATAAATTTCTAAGATAAGAACCAAAGGATTTCTGATTTTTAAAAAGGGCTCCAAGCTTGCTGCCAACTAGGTTCTTCTGAGTTAAGATTTCATTATGGTATATAATTCTCTCCTTATATCATTATTTTTCTATTTCTTGCTAACATTCTAAATAGGTGTAACAGATTCAAAGTGTTTTATGATTCAGCCACACTTTTCAGGTTGTTTATTAGTAGCTCATTGATAAGGAAAATGCTAATTTCAGCAGGAAGTAATAGAATGCTAAAAATAAAAAAAATAAAAAAAAATAAAACACAGTATGCCATGTTGAACAAAGTGTTTTAACCAATTCCACAAGAAAGCTGGAACTTCATTTGTTTTCTCTCATATTCCTTCACAACTTATTTTTGCATAACTTGGTTTTCATGATTAAAAACTAAGTTTTCACTAAAATGAACAGAAGGAAGGCAAGGGCTCTTAGGATTCATGAGCACAATTCAAGAGGTTTATGAACTTGGAAGAAAAGAAATCCTATTTTTACTACAATAACTGAAATGTATTATTTCCTTCTATTACAATATAGCCTATGAATGATAGTATTCTCATCTAACATTGGGTCGCAGCTGTTATAAAATGATACCTAGTAGCTCATTCTTAACAAAAAATTGCAACAGAACTAAAACTACATTGTATTTTTGTTGCAATAATAAGGAATCATATACATCACTATATCACGATTGTGTTTTAAACATATTTTGATAACTATATGTCAATATAATTGATTTTTCATACTTCCGTATTTTTAATTTAATGTGTTTGGAACATTACTTTAAGAAAAGATCTCTAATCAGTATCATCAGACGCTAAAGGGGCTCATGACACAATGAGCATTAACAATCTCTGAACTGGAAGGATAAGAATACATATGCTTACATATGTTTCCATTTTTTACTGGAATGTAAATTAGGATTAACGAAGAGCCAAGAAAGTGACATGTATCCTATATAAGTTGATATCAGTGGCTGATGTTATTATAGATTCATGAAAATAATTATGGACACTAGAATCATTTCTCAAATAATTATGGAATAGAATCATTTCTCAAATGATTCTATATAGGTAACTAAAGGACATCCATTATTCATAACTTATTAACTGCGTAGGTTTGGAACTTAGGTATATAAATAGATAGCTAGTTTGTTGTGAAGTCGGACCTTTGTAAAACACCACAGTTCATCAAATCTTTTATGGATAAATCAACCAGTCAACCAACATGCACTTAAGAGGACTGCTACCACTGTCATCCTCAGACAGAAAGCTGTTCTCAAGAAGAGAAAATGACTAACTTGAAACTATATTGCATAATAAGAAACCTCTAGGGCAATTTTTATCAGGGGAAATTTTGCAATTTCTGAAAAGGATTTTAATAATTCTTCACTTTAACAGCTAAGCATGAATTAGTAACATGGGACCTATCATTTTCCTCATACAATATAATTTTCCTTGATTTCATGGTAACTTAAAACAAATGTTCAATCTTATTTTGGCTATGAAAACAAAAGAATCTATATGCATACATTTTAATTACCCAAGTAAACCTAAGAATTCTTACATCTGGTGGCCTCCTGATAGTTTTCTGCACAGGGTTTTCTGGAGGCATGCCTGTGGTGATGTTTACAGTTGAAACTTGGAGGCTGATGGTGACTTTGTTGCCTCTTGAGAAATACCACTTCCCTGGGTGCTGGATGATTTGATTGGACTTTAAGAAATCACATTTTATCCAATCAGTGGTTCTAAAATGTGGCATACAGCAGAATCAGATGAAAATCTTGTTACAGATTTCTGGATTCATCCATAGATGAGATTCAGTAGGTCTCTGATGGACTCAGGAATTTGTCTTTTTTAAAGAGTTCTCCAGGGAGATTTCTGCTTTAAGTCAAAGTAGAATAACAGGGGCCAGATTTACCTTCTTACCTGAGAGAACTACAAATCAAACATAATAAGTGAGACCAGGGCATTCAAGACACTGCACATCAGGCGTGAAGGACAGATAGCCCTGTGCGATACAGGACCAGCGGGGTGAGCTAACAATCGCCTCAAGTTTAGGAGAGTTTCCAGGGGATGGCACAGGGAGAGGAAACCCAAACGGAGTTCTGCAGAGCACCTGGATTGAGAGTCTGGTAAATACAAAGCGGCCAAGTTCAAAGGATAGTATGTTAAGAGTAGAGAGCTGTGTAGCGAGAGAACTAAGGGATCTGAAAAGTTCCCTCTTTGAGATGTCATCAGAGTATCTATAAGCATATGTGTGTGAGAAAACTACCAAAGGCCAGGGAAAGGCCTACCTGAAAGGATTAGAGAAAATAGTATCCAGTGCTCACACAGAGCTGGGAATTGTATATAGTTCTGCTAGCCTGACAGAAAAAAACTTTCTAATTTATTGAGGATTGGGTTAAGTACACAAAAGAGTTTTGCTTCAGTAGTATAGAAAAATTACCCCTCTATGAACATTTTTTCTGGTCCTACCTAACAAATCTTAATAGCAAGATCGAAAACAAGTCTCAATTCCTTTAAAAAAATTTGAACCATGCAAAGGAGTAGGGCGCCAGCCCCGTATGCCAGAGGTGGCGGGTTCAACTCCAACATTGAGGGATAAATAACATCAATTCATCTGAAAGTTTTTCAGAAAACTGAAAAAGAAGAATATTGTCCAACTTACTTTATGAAGACAGCATTACCATGCTACAAAAACCAGACAAAGACATTGTGAAAAAACTGTAAAAGAATATCCCTCACAGACACAAATATGCTTTGTTACCTCATTTATTAAACACTATACTAGAGGTTATAGCCACGGCAGCATGGGAAGAAAAAAAAAATGTATGTATATTAGAAAGGAATAAGCAAAACGGTCATTATTTGCATGCAACAGACAAATGTTATGAAATGTACCAAAACTACTAAAATTAACAAGTAAGTTTAGTAAGGTTGCAGGATACAAGAGAAATGCAGAAAAATCAGGTGTATTTCTACATACCAGCAACAAACTATTAGAAATTAAAATTACCAATAGCATAACAGCGCATGCATGCAGCTCCACACTGAGGCTGTGCACACTCGCATTCCATGGGCCAGCCAGGAGGCTTCAGAGGTCATAGGGGGGAGGTGGGGCAGAGGTGTCACAGAGACAGCATGGCAGCCTCCTTATGTCTCTGAGGGGCTGCCTTCAGCCTCTAATACTGGTGCTGGCTGCAACAGCCAGCTGCCAACCTTGAAGTGTGTGTTCTAGGTCAGTGGCTTCTAAGACTCCAGTTGGATTTATTGAACTGGGCAACATGGGAAATACAATGGCAAAAAAATCTCATGAAACATGACTATTCACTCATTTTTTGAGTTTCAAGGTGCAGGTGAACAAGGTAGTATTTTCCACAGCAGACATAGCTGAAAAAAGTTACAGAATTATTACAGTGCTGCCCACCAGCATCAGTGCAATAGAAGTGTATTCTGGAGCAAATGGAATTCTAAAAAAAGTGAAGAAAGGCTCTTTATTAATAGATTCTGGCATTATTGATCTTGTAGTTTCAAAGGAATTGACCAAAGAAGTTGAGAAGATGGGAACTTTTTTATGGATGCCACTGTTGCTGGTGGTGTAGGAGCAGCTTGGTCGGGGAACCTCATTTTTATCGTGGGAGAAGTCGATGATGAATTTCTGCTGCCCCAGAGGTGCTGGGGTACATGGGCTCCAGTGTGGTATACTGTGCAGCTATTGGGACTGGGAAGGCTGCAAAGATTTTCAATAGCATGCTTTTAGCAATTAATATGACTGGAACCGCTGAAGCTATGAATCTTGGAATCAAGTTAGAGCTTGATCCAAAACTTGATCCAAGCTTTAGATCCATGGGCTAAAATTCTAAATATAAGCTCAGGACAGTGTCCATCAAGTGACTTATAATCCTGAACCTGGAGTGATGAATAGAGCTCCTTCAGCTAACAATTATCAGGATGGATTTGGAGCAACACTCAAGGCTAAGGATCTGGTTGGCACAAGACTCTGCTACCAGCACAAAGAGCCCAATCCTTGGCAGGTTAGCCCATCAGATTTACAGAATGATGTGTGCCATGGGCTACTCAAAGAAAGACTTCTTGTCCGTGTTCCAGTTTCTAGGAAAAGAGGAGACTTCTTTTTTTTTTTTTTTTTTTTGAGACAGAGTCTCACTTTGTTGCCCTCAGTACAGTGCTGTGGTGTTATAGCTCACAGCAACCCTAAATTCTTGGGCATAAGTGATCCTTTTGCCTCAGCCTCCTGAGTAGCTGGCCACAGGCCTGGCTCTTTTTTTTTTTTCTTTTTTTATTGAGACAGAGTCTCACTATGTCACCCTCTGTAGAGTGCTGTGACATCATAGCTCACAGAGACCTCTAACTCTGGGCTCAAGGGATTCTCTTGCCTCAGCCTCCCAAGTAGTTGGGACTATAGGCATCCGCCACAATCCCTGGCTATTTTTTTGTTTGGTTGGTTGTTTAGTAGGCCCTGGCTGGGTTCAAACCCACCAGCTCCAGAGCATGTGGCTGACCCTAACCACTGAGCCACAGGCACCCTGGCCTGGCTCTTTTTTATTTATTCATTTATTCATTTATTTTAGAGATGGAGGTCATGATCTTGCTTAGGATGGTCTCAAACTCCAGAGCTCAAGCAATGTACCTGCCTCAGCCTCCCCATGTGCTAGGATTACAGGCATGAACCACTACACCTGACGCAGGAGACCTGAGTGTGGAGACCTTCTGAGTGTGCCCTTTGGCCATGGACTCTGTGGGGAACCAAACTCTATCTTGGCACCTCTTTCAAGCTCACTCCACAAGTAAATAGATTTAATCAAAGGTCACCTGTCTGCTTTTGGTTATTTAGGTCATGCTAGTCCCTAGGACTTTTCACCCATTTTTAACTTCTTAATCTTTTTTCTTCTTAGCAAACATATACTATCTGAAGAATTTTTCCTATAAGACATTTATGGTTTCTGCTGACAAGCTGAACTGGCCTTTTTAAAAAGTTTGATCCCTGAGCTTCTTCAACTTACTTGTTGGATACTTCAATCAGGACATTACTTACTCTATCTAACAAATAAAACTAAATATTTGGTCAACAGGATGAAACCCATCTTAAAGGGAAGGAAAGAAATTGGTATGAGGATAAGAGAAGTATGGTAAATTATTACCTGTGTCCCTCAAGAAGTTTGTCCTCTGTGGAGACGGTATTACTGAGGTTCCTGCTTTATTTTCTAGGGAGTTGATAAAGCCAGAGAACTTGTTCCTGCATGTTTTATAATTTGGACTTGGTTACAATATCTTAGTATACCCCTCTACAACTCCCAGGACTCAGCAGAGTTGTCTATATATATATTTTTTTTTCTTCCTTGTACATTCTTACCACAAATTTTTTTTTTACTTCAAAAGAATGATATCTTTAGATCTATTTCAGAGCCAATGACAATAATTGCTTCAGAAAGTTATTATATTATTCTAAGTATAGCCACATTATTTTGAGTTCAAATAAATTTCTATGCTGATAATGAAAAAATAATAGCATAACACATATAAAATTCTTAAGGATAAAAATTGACAAAAGGTATACAAACCCTCTACTTTGAAAACTTGAAAATGTTGTTGAAAGAAATTTAAATTTTACTTTAATGGAGAAATGTGCCATATCCATGGGTTATAAGACTCATTGTTAAGATGTCACTTCTCCCTAAATTGATCTTTTGATTCAACACAATCTCAATCAGAATCCTGGCAGCCAAAGTGAAATTGACAATCTGATTCTGAAATTCATATGGAAATGTAAAAGACCTAGAATAGCCAAAATGTCTATAAAAAACAAGATCAAAGTTAGAGGACTAATACTACCTGATTTTAAGACTTAACTGTAATGATAAAGGAATCAAGCAAGCATGGTTTCAGTGTAAAAACGGACGAGTAAATCAATGGAACTAAATACAGACCCAGAAATAGACCCACATGTGTATGGACAACTGATTTTCGACACAGGTTCGATGACAATTCAATGGGAAAACAAAGGTGTTTTCAACGAATAAACCTGGACAATTAGATATTCATATGTAAGATAAGAACCTTGATCCAAACCTTGTACCATATACAGTTAAAAATTCAAAATGTGTCATAGGACTAACTGTAAAACTTAAAACTATAAAATATTAATAAGAACACTAAGGAGAAAATATACTCTATGACCTAGGGTTAGATAAAGAAAAAGTTCCTACATACGAAACCAAACACATGATCTGTAAAACACACACATGTGTGCATGCAGACAAACACACACACACAAGATTAACTGAACTTTGATTGTAAAACTTCTGCTGGGCTAAGAGAATGTAAAGGCAAGCCACGGACTCAGAGAAGGTATTTGCAAATCATATACAGAGGCTCCCTAACTGACTGTGGGGATACATCCTGGTGAACCCTCGCAAATTAAAAATAAAATGTGTAGCTCACTGGAAGCTGCAGCTCACTACCACTGCTCAGCATCATGACAAAAGCATGTAGTTTCTCCTGGACGCCTACTGCTTTCACATCACGGTAAGGTCAAAAAATCCTAAGTGAATTATCTAAAGCTGGAAACCGTTTCTATCTGCGAAAGGACCTGTATCCAAAATATATAAAGAACTCTCAAAAGTGAATAAAAATAATCAAATTTTAAAATTGGCAAAAAACTTGAACAGTATAAATAGATACACAGATGACAAGCACACGAAAAGATGCTCATTTAGGAAGTCTAAATTAAAACCATGATGAGATTCTAATACGTCTAATAATGCCTAAAACTAGTAAGACTTACCACCCAAGTGTTAACAGAATTTACCCACATTGCTGTCAGGAATAAAATATAACCTCCTCTTCGGAAAGTAATCTGGCAGTTTCTTAAAAAGTTACATATATATTAATACCCACCACATGATCTAAGTATTCTACTCCTAAGTATTTACCCTAGGGAAAGGAAAACATGTCTACACAAAATTTTATACATAAATTTCATAACAGGTTTATTTGTAATAACCAAAAATTGGAAACAACCCAAATGTCCATCAATAGATAAATGGATAAACATACTGTGTCTATCCATACAAAGGAATACTAGTCAGCAATAAAAAAAAACAGAATTAACTACTGAAATATATTACAACATGTATGAATGTCAACATAATTATGCTAGTGTAGGTGGAATTTATTTCTGCAGTAGATCCTTGGTCTCAGAGATCTGAAGAATGAACTCACAGACCACAGATCAGTGGTAAGATAGGATTTATAGATAGAAAGGAATACAGAAAGAACAAAAAGCACCAGAGCTTCAGGCAGACCTGAAATAGCTCAGGTCTAGGAAACTGGGGTCCCTCTCCAGCCCTGCATGGGGGAACTAGTAGATGCCAAATAAAAAAAGAGTACAAATTATTTGATTCTATCTACATAAAACTCTAGAAAATGCAAACTAATCTACAGTGACAGAAAATAGATAATGTTTGCCTAGGGAGGGATGGGGAAAAGGACTACCAAGGGGCATGAGAAATATTTGGGGGATGACAAATATGTTCCTTATCTTGATGGCAATTATAATTTCATGAGTGTATTCATATGTTAAGGTATATCAAATTGTAAACTTTAGATTTGCACGATTTATAGTAGGTCTATTTTATTTCTATAAACCTATTTTTTAAAAAATTCTATCCAAGTGATCCTGACACTGTCAGACTTTGGAACCACTGGACTAAACCAAAGCCTTCAACACCCATGCTTCCTTGGGCAGAAGGCTGTCTATTCTGCTTTCAGACAGCTTTCAAGAAAAATTATTTTAGAAACTCTTTGATGACATGTTTTGGTATTTAATGACTTCAATAGTAGAAGAGTTTACCTAACTAAACTCCTGCTACATTTAAGTTCATTTGCTTTATGTTCTCCTCTGTAAAAACTTAAAACAAAACAATTGCTCCATAAACTCAACATGACAAGCTGACAAAAGTTGGCTACTCAATAAATGACTGTGAAAGGAAATGACACCTCTGTATAATTTGAAGAGTAGCCTCCCTTCTCTAGTCTGAACTTTAAAGAAACATACTTCATCTTCTTACATATTTAGAATGCCTTTCTCTGCACACTCCAGCTTCCCTGCAGTGTAAAATTAGAGCAGTCTGAGAGCTGTGATTAAAATGGACTATTGCAGAGTAATGACTTCTGAGCTCCTCGTGCTTGCAAATAATATTCCCCTTTACATACCCTAAAATTAAGTGTTGCTTTTAAATAACACAGAATTGATCAGTGATACATGGATTGAGTTCTGCTATGACTCCTAAGTCTTTCTTTGCCTTCTTTGTGACCAAGCTGCTCCTGTCTTGCATCTATCCTTGATACCGTTCATGATCACCACAGCATGTTATTTTAAACTTGATCTTACTGCCCTTCATAAGAGTCCACTTTTATGGTTTAAGATCATTTCATTTAATCTATAACAATCTTCCAAAGCACACGTATCAAGGATTTCCTCTGCCAACATATAGGTTTATTTTTAATTATTTATCGATAACACAAACAGAAACTCAGAATAACCTCAGCAACAGAATGTGCATTTATAAAATAAGATGCATTGTTGACACCAAGCCCTTGCTAACACTTTTCAAATGAGAACCCTGAGTGAAGCAGGCCCCTTCCTCTAGGAATATGGTCTGGACTGCACCATGTCTTTTGATTTAGTGCTAAAATGTCATGTATGGCTGAATAAAAATTTTTCCTGAAGTTCAGATAAATTACATATCCCGCTTCCTACATGTCTGTATAAACTGTTGATCTCTTGAAGAAGGAAATTAAATCGACCTGGTACAATTTGCTCTTTGCAAAGCCAAGATAGTGACTACTCAGTGCTTCATGCTCTCCTATGTGGTGACTAATTGACTGTTCAATGATTTCATCTAGCACAGAATCTCTAAAGTATCAAAATTAACCTGACTAGCTTATAGGGGGTATAATTTCTCCTCTTCTAAAAAGCTGGACACTAAAACTGCTCTCGTTTAATCAACAAGCCTTGTTACGGTCTTTTTATCATTTCATATAGATACTCAGTTTCTCACTTCAGGACCTCCAAGGAAGGAGTTTCATCTTGCTTATCTTCTATTGCCTTATAGAACTGAATACTATGCTTGATGTGCAGCAGACACTCAACAAATATTCCTTGACTTGAATTTGAATTCCAAAAGTCATTGTTGCATTCCCTAAGTAGCTCATATGCAGAAGCAGGTTAATTTCACTGTCTTGCATATTAGTTCAATGTCTACTCAACAACTTAGCATTTAATATAATTCATAAATTATTAGTGAAATAGTTTCTATAGATAGGACTTGTCTTTATGACATACTTTCTTTGGGGGATAAAAATTATTTCAATGTAGGCTGACACTGTTCATACATAGTGAATACAAGGTAATAAATATCCTAGGCCCTCAGGTTAGGCCCTCAGGTACATTTCCACAGCTCACATATAAAAATGTATTCCTACTTTCCTTGGGCAATAGGTGAAGGACCATTTTTTTGGTCAATCAATGGATAAATGAATAAACAAATGTGTGTACATCTATAAAATAGAATGCTAATCAGCAATAATAAGAAAATCATGGACAGCGCCTGTGTCTCAATGAGTAGGAGGCCAGCCGCATGTACCGGAGGTGGAGGATTCAAACCTGGTCCCGGCCAAAAACTGCCAAAAAAAAAAAAGAAAGAAAAAAGAAAAGGAAAATCACTAGTGATACAAAGGACATGGATGAATCTTGAAAACATTATCCTATGCAAAGGAAGTCAGACACAAAGAATATATAGAACATGACTTCGTCTATCTGAAACTCCAGGGAAGACAAATCCGGGAGCCTGGGTAAAACTGAGGATTGTACTCTGAGAAAGACACAAAAGAAGCTTTTTTGTATCGTGTAAATATCCTATATGTTGAATGAGGTGATATATAAGTATGTATATACTTATATGGACATACTCATGTATACCCATAATGTATAAATATACACATACACACATTCATATATTTTATTTGTATATACTTATCTCATGTCAGTAAAATATATACTTAATAATGTATGCATTTTGTTTTTAAATGTAATAAATTGAGTCTTAAGGGTTGATTTTTAAAGGTCCCTATCACAGAGAAACATAAAATTGATCAGATTTCTTACTGGAAAAACTTCTAATGTCTTTATTTTTGTTTAAGCACACAATATTAAAGTAAAACGTCCCTTAAAAATTAATTATGTGATGTTGCTTAATGCCTATCTTACCTCTTTTTTATCATGAGCTCTTCAAGAGCTGGACTGGGTGTGTGTCTTGACCATGGACTGCTGTGTCTGATGTTTCCCACTGTGTCTCATAGCTAGTAGGTGCCTAATAAATACTTGTTGAGTAAATGTCTAGTCCCTTTTAGCTAATATTTAAGTTCCTGTACTGCATATACACAAAGCATAGACTTAAGCAACAAAGAAAATTTTAAAATAGGTCATATATGAAGGAACTAACAGTATAATAGAATCGGTACACAAATACTGACTATTAGGACAATTAGAATTTCTGAAAAATATGACCATTTTCTTTTCAATAGGACTTTGATAGTATGTATTTCAGCAGCCATAAGATAAAGGAAAGGAACATGCACACAAATTGAGGCTTCTCTTGAAAGGTCTAACATTTAGGAAGGTAGTAATTACTTCTTTAGTTATTTGCCTAGTGTAGGTAAGCAATCTATTAATAAAGTAGAACTCAAAGAGCTGTTTCTTCAGTGCCCACAGAGAGAGAAACTACTAAATATCTCAACTCCGAGCCACCTGCGCATGTAATACATCACCTATTACCTCCCATAATATTTTAAGTAAGAGATCAATCATTTGATCTTTTAAAAGTGAGAACATAAAATTGTTTTCAAAGAGGAAAAAAAAGATATTGCCCAATTTTAATTCAACAGCAGCCAAATATAAGGACCAAAAAGGAGTGCGGTACTGCTGGACTTGCTTATTGGATTGCTTGCTGTGAGTATGCCTTTAAAATATAATGAGCAGGTAACCACTGACCTTTATAAAACAATGGTCAAGGAGTTGGCAGAAAGAATGAGGCAGCTTACCAGGTACGATTCAGTGCATTTTGAAATGCAGAACAACATTTATGTGTCTCTTGTCTAGATTACTATTAGGAAATTTGAATTATCAGTACCAAAACTTTAATAGTTTTATGGCATTGCACTGTTAGTGAGATACACTCTTTTTATGCCCTTTTCTGAGTATAAGGGTGAAAATGCCATTGTGAACACATATATATATTTGTGGAGCAATTGCAATATCAGAATAGGCTAAGACATTCTTTCTGTGCTTCTATGTAGTGTCAGAAAGGCTCAGTCTAGGTGTTAGGATGTGATGCCATCCTATATTCACCTATGATGGACAGAGCGATCCTACAGAGAAGACTGAGGAAAATAAGACATGGAAAAAGAAATAACTTTGAAGAATTCTCCCACATAAATGAAACATTCTACAAACATCCAGATAGATTTAGAACAATAGCCATCAGATATAAAATTCACGTTATTCTTTACATAAAATGATTTTGTCTCTAAAAATACTCCCATGTTACACTTTGGCCTTCAGAATCTTACAATTATTTAATAGTTTAAGTAGTCTCAAAAATTATCCAATGCAATAATTTATTTAAATAATGGTGAGATTTTTATGTTTAATTCAGCAGGATAAAGCCTTAGATCTTTCAGCATACACATATTTGATGGTCAGGTTGGATAGCCTAATAAGGGAGAGCAATAGGATATAACAAACTTGACTTCTAATCAGAGGAAATAGATTTAATTCTTAGCTCTGCCACTCATTGACCATGTGATCTTAGCCAATTTGCTTAGCTTAATCTATGCCTCAGTGTTCTTATTGGTAAAATAAGAATGTTAATTGGCCTGTCACAACTTTAGTACAAGATAAGTGCTATACACCTAAAAGTCTCATTATTATCAAAAACGAAAATACACATAGGTTGTTTCTTATTATCTTCTCACAGAGAGACACATCCAGAAAAGGTAAGACTTTGAAATTTTCTCTATTTGATCTCATCTGAAACATACCTGTTTGCACTGCCTAATTTTTAGACTAGCTGCATTCTGACATTTGTGTAGTCAGCCACAGCAAGCAGGATGGCATTTATCTTTTATAATAATACAGAGTGCACTGCCATAAAGTAGGGTCACTGAAATGAGTAATAATCCCACCAGCATCTAAGATACAACCAGCAGGGTCCAGGTCAACAGGCAAGCAGCCGATAATTTGCCCAACAACACTGAATTTCATCTGCCCACAGCCTCTATCTACTGATTATACAATCAATACACCTCAGATGAGAAGAGCTAACAACTGACCAGGGCAGATCAATGCTAGCAAATAAGCGCTTCATGACAAAAAGTTTGATAATTACCATTCTGAAGCCTTGTAAATGTTGCTTCTATTGTAATAACATTCACGATGATACTGCTATGATTGCACTGTTATTATAGGTTTAATGTTAGGCAATCAAGCTACAGTGGTCTAGATATCAACAAACAGCATCAAAAGAAAACATCAAATTGTCCCTATTCTTTTGACACTGTAGCTGAGAAATTTTTCTATGTTAGTGGCCCTAAATGAACAATAATAAGTGACAATTTAGTGAAAAACACTATTTTCACATCTTACAAAAGTCATGCAATATAGATTGATACAAGTATGATTATTTCTAGGACCACTTGAACCAGGGGATTAAAATAAATTCAATCCTGTGACTATGGTTTTTCTTTCTTTCTTTTTTTCCCACATACATCATTTAAAGAGGATTTATGTAAATTTTCTCCGTACTCATAATTTTTCAAGCATTAGTGCAGTCATAAGTATAGGGCACCTTGGCTTGATTTAATTATTATCGTTTCTAATACAGCACACTTTATTTTATTTTATTTTATTTTTGAGCCTTGATTGCTAGTTCATTCTCAATCATTAGCATTTAGAAGAACTAGTCATTACTGGTTTTCAATAGCTGCTTGGGTTCCTATAAGCACTTAGAGTCTTAAAACACAGAAATGGAAAACAGACATTTCAAAGGTAGAACAAATCATGACTCCTAGAGGTAGGGTACAAGAATCCCTGGGTGCGTGGGCACTGAAGCACATAAATTCTTAACTTTCCCATTTGCCTTTTAAAAACCACAAGGAATTGGGTTCTAAAAAAAACTAGGACACCTCATTTCTGTAAGATGCTTGCTCATATAGAAAAGTGGGAACCGATTCCAAATGAAAGGCTTTTCAGAGAATGACAGTCACTTTGGACCATAATAATCATTTCTACGAGGGGATGTCTGACATTCGATTTGTGCGACACACATTTTTAATTGTCCTTTCCATAAATACATCCCCCAGATGCACCCAGACGTTAATAAAGTTACCTGTCTAAAACTTGGTCTCCACATCCCTGAGTGGCCAAATCTCTCACTGTCTGGGGGTAAGTCAGCTGCCTTTCCATGTAGATAAGAGATACAGCGGGGAGGAGGAGAGCAATGCTCAAAAGTTTGTCAATAGCTCAGCAGAGAAAGGGCAAACCAAAAACCTTTTGTGGGCAGCAGTGCGAGCAAGATTTTCAGCATGCTCAGGGGTTGCTGTTAAATGTCTTTTTCAACGGCATTCTCTTTCTTTCCATGCAGCTTCCACTTCGCAATAGAGTCAAAGAATGTGATGTATATTAAAATGCTTTGCCTCTCAGATGGGGTTCATTTTTATTCAGGGACAATTTTGCTGACTGACAGGTAAGCGTTTGGTGCTGAAATTGGACCTGTACAAGAGCTTTGCATTTCATTTGCTCCATTACACCAGTGCATGAATTACTGGGCTTCCACGTTGGCATCTTTCCATTACTTTTAAATATCTGACATGAGCAAAATGACTCATCTGACATTTCACGTAACAAATTTGTTCCAAAAAGAATAGAACATTATTATACTATTTTATATACGTGGGTACCCCAACCTTCCACCCCAATCTGACCAGAAATTTTAAGTGTATAAATAGTAGCTGCTATCAGTTGAAGAAAACACATTGCCAATGACAGCTGTAAAATGTCATGGCAAGAAATAAGTCTGCTTTTTCGTATTACCCACTGTCACTTCGACCTACTACCTGAAATGTTAGCAAACTTCAGTCAAAGATGAAGCTTTGTATTTTCGTTTCATTGCCACCACTCAGTACGCTTTGTGGCATTATTTATTCCAGTGCACAATAAAGCAACTTTTTCACTTGCAATCAGTTGCTTTAATACATGTTCGTTTTCCTTATAGAAACATACTTTTGAAAGCAGTATAGATGACCAAGAGAGCTGAGGAGTTTAGAGGCCTGTACCAAATGGTGATTGACAGTCAATCATACTACCACTACCCTTTGCTGACCACTACACAATTATTTGGTCTTCAGAACCTTCCAGCTCTCACTTTCCCTTTGAATGATTTTTGCTGCTTTTTAAAAAAGCAATAACTATACAAAGTGTGACTCACAACCTTAAGATATCTCCTCATTCCAAACCTACCAACACAACTGCTACCCAATTTGCCTTGTAGAACTAGGAAGGCGTTTCAATGCTTTGCTAAAGGCCAATGTTATCCTAGAGGGCTTCCATCCAGTCAGACTAGAAAAGAAAGAATCCTCAGCTTTATGACTCAGCCAGGGGTTTTTCCTACCTCTTCACTTAAAAATACCTCAAAAACACATTACAACCTGCCATCTAAAGCTGAAGATCACAGATCTACACTCAAAGAAGGGTTTTTCTAGGTGACGGTATAACATTTCATAAAGTAGCAGCATAATTATGTGACAGCAAAATTTAAAATATCATGTTCACTGTTAGTATGAATATATCAAATTAATACAGTATTATTTCCATATGGAAATAATTATTAGCCTTGTTATTATGTAACAGTATTTTCTTTAATAAATGATCTCTCATATCATAAATGTTAAAGTACTTTATATTATGGGATATTCTTCTTAACGATGTTAATTTACCTTCAATCATCAATGATTGGCAGGTTGTACAATTCATATGCTGAATTTATATAAAGTGTAGGGAAGTGAGAGATCACCTCAAACACCCCCTTTGCTCCTATGTGGCCTCTGGGCTGGATCTAGTAACCAAATTGACAACAGGCAGATTAACAAGAGAAAAGCACACAAATTTATTAGTACTCCTTGGATCTTCACAAGAGAGTGAAGTCCAAGGAGCTGGCCAAACCAAGATACTTTTATATTTTTCAGACATAGAATGATAAATTTGAGAAGTGGAGACAGGACAAAAGGCATCTGGCTGGGGACAGTACATTTTTAGGGAAGTCACTAGGAAATGTATGGGGTGGGTAAAATTAGTGGAACAAAATGTTTACTTTGGAAAGTAGATTTATACAGGTTTATTTCAGCCCCCAGTTCCCAGTCTGTCATGGTAAAGGCTGTTTTCTTAACCTGGTGTGGAGAGGGTGCCCCTCCCGGAGGAATTTTGCTGTATCAAGAAGACAGGTCACTTAGCCCTTTTGGAAACCACAATTTCTCTAATGTTTTTGAAATAATCATTCCACCAATTAGACATATTTTGAGATGGCGTGTCCTTCACTCCTCCAAGAGCTATAAAAACCAAGACATTCAAAAAGTTCCTTTACCTTTGTCCTTATAACTCATCTGGGAATTCATGGCATTTCTCTGGTACAATCAGCATCAAAGTGACTTGACTAACCTGGGTAGTTATTTAATTACAATGCTTACAGAAGATATTGCAGATTTAAATAGCACATACCTATGAAAAAATACCTCTTATTTGAGTAAATGGTCTAAAAAAGTAAATCTGTTAGAAATAAACTCCTTGAAAACACTTCCAGCAAAGTTACATAGCATTCTTTCCACAGGAACTAAATGAATAAATAGTCTTCGCAATATTTTTGTTTTGCTTGTAATTAGTGTTGTAGCTGTGGGACCATTTTTAAGTGCCCACAATTATCTTCTGAGCTGCATTTTTTAAACTGTGTGAGTGAGGCTATTTCTGAGGAAAGCATAAGCACTCTCCAGCCTCAGCAGTTCACTTACGGTTATTCCTGATCTCTGTCTCTCTACAGAGAGATGCTCCTCTGATACTCCTCCTCAGACCGGGATCATCTCACCAACCAATGGGCCTCCCCTGCTCCTGTAGTTGTCGAATGCTATCAGTGTAAGTCACAAAATCATGTTGACTTTGGCCACTGATCACATTCACACTGAACCCTCATGTAATCCAATAAGCTCTCCACTTTTACTATGACAAATACGCTCCACCATTCAAACTTGCCCCTGCCCTCTCATTTTTAGCAGATGACTGCTTTCCAAGTTACAGAAATATTTTGAGGTTACTATGTCTTATAATTTCTAGCCTCTTTGTTCGGATTCCTTGTGTATTCCTTTGCTTCTCTCTCTCCTTTCTCCTGCCTATGTTCTTGAACTCATCAGTTCTCACCTTCTCTGAGACCTAGCTCACCATCTGTGCCCTCTCCATGTTCATCACCTCTACAGGCACGCTCAGATCTCTCAATCTGGATATGCTAATGGAGGTCACCAGGCAGTGGGGGTTACCTTGTGACTATCTTAGAATCTGACCCAGACTTCAAAAGTATTTAACAAATAGTTATTGGGAAAATAAATGAATGATTAAATTTTCAATAAGATCCAGTAAGGGATTCATGCTTTGTGAATTGATAAGAAGAAAAGAATAGCAGTAAAAATAATAGGAATATTTATAATAACAAACCTGACAAAAATGAATAAGACCTATGTGAAGAAAAATGTAAAAAAACATAGAATATCTAAAAATATATAATGTCACTCAAAACATAAAAGAACACTGAAAGGGAGAGACATGCCATATTCCTAGGTGGGAGCAATGAAGACTGCAGTGATGTCATTTGATTATCAAATTAGTGTATAAGGCAATACAACCTTAATGAAAATCATAACTTGTTTTGACTATATTTTCTTATTTTCTGTATTCTTTGCATTAGGGGTCTTTATCATAGAGAAATTGCCCCTCCTAGGACCAGCTGATTCCTAGAGATAGCAAAGAACTCCCCTGCAGGTGCACCTTTGATATACAAACCAAACAACCCAGAGCCCACATCCCCAGCTATCTTCTTGATCCAACTCACACACCAAACTAATATTCTTCATGCCCCAAGTCAATATTATCTTTGCCCTAAATCTTCCTAAGGCCAGGCACTCAACAACCCTACACAACTCCTATAGTCTAGAACCTGCCAAATCATTTAAACTACCAAGCCCAAGGTTACTCTGAGTATCCATCCTGCCCCGTCCACTCTATCCTGTGAAGACCCCAAGAAAGTCTCTGAGACATGTTCCCTGGTTCTGCAAGGCCCTGCATGACATTGCCCAACAACTCTTTCTAGGGATCTATATATTTAAACTTCTTCCTTCATGATAACCATTTCCATGTCTGTGTGTCTTACCACCCCCGATTAAAACAAATCTGGGGCAAATGTTAATAACCACTGTATCTTTTTAATCCAATACACAGATTCAGATGTTCATCTGGAAGAATAAATGAGTAAGAATAGTCAAGAAAATATTTAGAGGAATAATGAGAAGGAACCTACCCTATCAGAAATAAAAACATATCTACTAACTTAGAATAATTAAAGCAGGAACTTACAAATCAGTTACATATAACAGAGTATTCAGAAGTAAATACACATAGCCAGGGATGGAGGTGGCTCATACCTGTAATTTCCAGCAGTTTGGGAGACCATCTGGGAGGATCACTTGGAGCCAAGAGTTTAAGACCAGCCTAGGTAACATAGTGATACCTTATCTCTACTAAAAATAAGAAAAATTAGCTAGGCGTGGTGCAGGCCTGTAGTCCCCACTACTCACAAGGCTGTGCCAGATTTCGAAAAGCCTGAGCTGAGAGTTTGAGGCTGCAGTGAGCTATGGCTGAACCACTGCCTCCAACCTCAGCAACAGAGAAAGACCTTGACTTAAAAAAAAAAAAAAACTCAAGGAAAAAGAAAATAGACACAGTTACATATATGAATTTCGTATATATGAATGTGTTTCAGAACAATGAAGAAAAAATAATCTATTTAATATGTTTTGTTTGAATAAAGGAATATAGAAAGAAAGAAATTTGGGATCTTACCTCATATCATATGCAAAACTAAATTCCAGAGAGGATTACAGAACCAAAGTTTTGTTTTTTTTTTTAATTATAGAAATAGTTGAAGAAAATTTAAGAGAATATTTTTATAATCTTATGAATGAGATGGCCTTCCTAAACAAGATACAAAAGCCAGAAGCCTTAAAGGACGACTTTAAGAGAAACTAAGAAATAAAATAACTAGAGTAAAATATTTGAAGCACATACAGCAACTTGACCCGGGCTTTCATGACCCTCCATGCCTTTCCCATTGTTCTCTTATTTTAGTGAGGATGGATTAGGCTGGCCACTTACTAAACATCCTTTTCGCTTTCCTAATGCCTCAGATTTGCTCAAGTTACTCTTCATCTACACTTGTTAAAACCTTTCTGGTCCTTTAATGCTTCTGCATTAACGTGCCTTCTTTGTGAAATCTTACCTTGCGTTACCTTTCCACCAAACACAAGACAAAAAATACTCTCTACCTCTGAATTCCTACAGTAGTTTTGTTCATCTTAGGAGCACTATTACAAATAATGTCTTATAAATATCTAGCCTATCTGTTAGGCTCAAGGCTTACCAAAGGCCTAGATTGAATCTAATTTCTTTTTGTGTTCTCCACTGCTCTCAGCAATGTCTACAGCATCTCCAAAGTGGAATATACACCACTAGTGGGATGCAAGATAGGATTTTGTAATTTTAATATGCTAGTGTTCTATTTATAAGAAGTGATATAAATGTTCTATTTTCCTTTAAAATAAATGTATTATATTTAATTAAAAAGAATACAAAGAAAAGGTATACAGAGTGTCCATAAAGTTTAAATTGCACATGAACTTTATGGACACCCTGTATATGAAAGTAAAGGCATAGGCAACAAAAAATAGATAAATTGAACATCATCAATATTAAAAGCCTTTGTACATCAAAAGACATTATCAACAGAGTAAAGCAGCAACCCACAGAATGGGAGAAAATATTTTCCAATCACATAACTGATAAGAGATTAACATTCATAATAGATAAAGATTTCCTACAATGCAATTTTAAGAAAAACCAACCTAATTAAAAACTGGACAAAGAACTTGAGTACACATTTCTCCAAACAAGCTATACAAACAGCCAAAGAGCATATGAAATGATACTCAACATCATTAATTATTAGCAAAATACAAATCAAAACCACAGTGGGATATGATGTAATGTTCATTACGATGCCCACCATCTAAAAAAGATAAAACAAAATAACAAGTATTGAAGAGGATGTAGGGAAAGTCAAACACTTGCGCATAGCTGGTAGGAATGTGAAATGATGCAGCTACTGTGGAAAACAGTATGGTAGTTCAAAAAAAAAAAAAAAAATCAACCCATATAACTACCATATGATTCCACAATTTCACTTCTAGGTATGTGGCTAAAAAAAGCGAAAGGAGGGCCTCCAGCAGATAGGTGTATGTCTATGTTCACAGCAGCATTAGTTTCAACAGCCAAAGGATGAAAACAACACAGGTATCTAAATTCTACTCATCTGAAATTCATAGAGACAAAAGCAGAATGGTGCTTGCCAGGGACTTGGGACGCGGGATGACGAGGAGTTATTGTATAATGAGTAGAGCTCCTGTTTGAGAAAATGAAAATCTTCTGGAAATGAATGATGGTGATGGCTGTATAATAATATAAATGTACTTAATGCCACTGAATTTTAAAACTTTAAACTGTTAATGGTTAATTTTGTTACATATATATAAACCATAATAAAACAAATATTTTAAAATAACAGAGGATTTGGCAATAATTCATGAGGGTAGTTCATAAATGAGTGACATGTCAGATACATGTTCTAATTTATTATTTTATATGCTAATATAATCCTAAGTATAAGCTCTTCAAGTCATTACTTTGTTTTTGTTTCTTGATAGCCAAAATCATATCAAAGAAGCCTTGGAACGATGCTATATTCATAATGTTGGTCATAAATAATTGTACAAACAAATGAAACCCATTGCACATAGGATTAATAAGGTATTTGTTAAGTCTCAGAAATAAGAGAATATGCGAGATTTCTCTGTACAGATATTAATTTTTAAAAATTATGATGTTCAGCTTATATCAGTGCAAAGAGCAGACTAAAAACAAACTAAGGTAATGTTTTTAGTTTAATTCTCATAAAAAACTGAACATATATTAGAACTTTAATAAAAATTTCAAACATCACGTCAAAAGGACAAAGGCTTTTCTTCTTTCAAATATTAAGAGATACCCTCCTCTTTTTCCTCACTTCTACAGATTCTTCACTCTTCCTGGGAAAAAAAACTAACCAAAGACTGCATTTTTCTTAACTTTATACAAATCTACTTTTTTATTCAGATCTTATCTCTTTTTTTTTTTTTTTTGAGACAGAGTCTTACTATGTCACCCTCGGTAGAGTGCCGTGACATCACAGCTCACAGCGACCTCAAACTTTTGGACTTAAGCTATTCTCTTGCTTCAGCCTTCCAAGTAGCTGGGACTACAGGCGCCCACCACAACACCTGGCTTTTTTCTGTTATTGCAGTTGTTTAGCTGGCCCAGGCTGGGTTTGAACCTGCCACCCTCAGTGTATGTAATTGGCACCCTAACCGGTGCTATGGGCGCCGAGCCAAGAGATCTTGTTTCTTAAATCCCATTACAGTGGTAAAAAGGACTGGATTTAAAATATCAACACTAGTTCCTCAAAACAAAAGAAAGATTGCATTAAATATATTATAATGTAGTTTTGTTTCTTGATCCTGAGTCTCTTTTAACCTTGCCATGCTCTGAATCTAAGCACTCATGAATTTAGATTATCTAATTTTTAGTTCAAAACATTTTTTGTGGTTTTGCATCTTTCTCTCTCTCTTTTTTTTGTGCCCATAATCCCTGTCTAAAAGGAAAACAGCACTGAAACAGGTAGACTGTCTTTTGAAGCTAAAACATGCAATACTCTGATATCCTACTAAACCTCAGTGATCTTAACAAAATTGTCTCCAAGTTTGCACCTTTGGTACTTAAGTTGAACCACATTATACAGTAATACAGACTATTTTTATAATAGCTTTATATTCTGTTTTTATTATTTAGTTTTTATTTTTTTAAAAAGTAGAATTACTCGGGCGGCGCCTGTGGCTTAGTCGGTAAGGCGCCGGCCGCATATACCGAGGGTGGCGGGTTCAAACTCGGCCCGGCTGAACTGCAACAACAACAACAAAAAAAAAAATAGCCGGGCATTGTGGTGGGCGCCTGTAGTCCCAGCTACTCCAGAGGCTGAGGCAAGAGAATCGCTTAAGCCCAGGAGTTGGAGGTTGCTGTGAGCTGTGTGATGCCATGGTACTCTACCCAGGGCCATAAAGTGAGACTCTGTCTCAAAAAAAATAAAAAAAAAGTAGAATTACTCACAACAAACTACCTAAAAATTAGGCCACTTGGATTATGTTTGAAGCAGATAAGAATAGCTATCAGCATTAGTGGTTTCCATCACATATTGCTCCTATCGCGGTATCAGTAACAATAAACATTTATTTAGCTCTCACTGCACAGAAGGAACCTTCTTGCCCATATGAATGAATAGATATGTCTGTTATGACGGGAGTCTGATAATAGTATTTTTGTAAAGTTCCGGGAATGCAATTGTTTGAAAGAAGATGATAAATCTATTCCTCTAACAGATTTAGTATTGCCACAGGGATTTCATCATAGTTCAGTCATAAATTAATTGCACAGTAGATTTATCCATCTATCATTCTCCCATAACAAGTCTGATCATGAGTGCTTGTATGTCTCCATTTGGCACACTGGGGTTTTATTCATTTAACAGGATTATTTATTAATCAGGCATTTATTGAATAGGGTTTAAAGGAACTCTGGGTCTGACATAAAGTGCATTAGATCTATCATTAGGATTATTTTTATTTCAGATATTCATTTAAATGGACCTCATTGTATTGGGGAGAAATATTACTCATAAGATGGATATTTTCTCTTAAATACATTTATCCCTCTATGAAATACCTGATATGGGGATAATCTAGTTAAAAAGAAAAAAATTAACTATGTAGCATCGCTGTGAGCTTGTATTTAGAGAAAAAAGGCTTCCAAATTAATATCCGATAAGGGAATAATCCTAGTTAAGAAATAAAATCCTCCTTGATCCAAATGCAACTTAAAAAAAAAAAAAAAAAAAAAAAAAGGTAACCAACAACTGTAAAAACTCCTCGCACAAATAAAATCTGCCAGTTGGTATAAAATCCACATCATCAGACTGATATGCCTTTTTGCCTTATTCTACAGAAAAATTGCCATTGCAACAAGGAGTGTTTT
This sequence comes from Loris lydekkerianus, assembly GCA_963574355.1. NCBI lineage: Eukaryota > Metazoa > Chordata > Mammalia > Primates > Lorisidae > Loris > Loris lydekkerianus. The sequence continues at coordinate 51,376 of CAUYPK010038572.1, forward strand.
ATTTGAGGAGTAAATGAGTCACGACTACACTTGAAGCTAATACATAGAGGAGACCGAAGAACGAGGGGTGGCAGTGACTGGGGCCCAACTTCCCTGGATAACCACCCTCTCCGAGCACTCTAACCCACATCTGTCATGCCAGCCCCTATCTCTACAAAGAGAGAAAGATGGGAAACTGGGTGAAGGGAGGGACTGAAAGCTAATAAGAAAGGCAAAACAAAGGACAATCATGGAGTTTGAGAGAAGAGATTTTACAGAATCACTGAGGGAGAGAACAACAGAAATAGTACCCAGATTGAGAACATAAGGTTATTAAATAAAACTCATTTTTAAAACAGAAAATAAATGAAAATGACTCCTAGAATCATTTGAAATGAATATATTCCATTGGATTACATATGCAAATTTAGGGAAATAACTCCAAGAAAATAGCCATGCCTATAATAAGCTGTAAGAAGCCTGTGATATTTGCATCTTGATTTATAGACCTTTACCATGTAAGCAGAAATATTGCCAGTAACTGAACTTAGAACTTTTGAAAATGAAAAACATTTATTTTGAAGAAGTGAGATGATATTATCACCAGTTATTAATAGTTTTCCTATTGAGTTGTCTCCAGATACAATTGTTCCATGAATAAAAATCACAGAAGAGAGTGATTTTTATTCATGACGCAGAGTTCTCCGAGCACATAGTTTGGAGCTCTACCTGTCCAGCCCTAACCCAAACACCCAGAACAAACAACCACTGAGATAACTGAGATGGCCAGAGTAGCCGAGGGAAATTCTGAGACTGCCCTAAAGACTGACCTTTCAACCACCATCATCGCATCTGAGCCAAGACTTGACCATTGTACCTTCTAAATAAATTTTGAATGCTTCCACTTCTCTACTCCACGGCCATCTGCCTCATCCCAGCCCTCTGGTCTGGGCTTCTACAGTAGCCTCTGCTGGACCCGTCGGAACTTATGCCTCATTCCAACCTTAGTCCTTCATGTAATGAACAGAGAGTTCTTTAAAAGTGCATATGTCACTTCCCCAGCTTTGTACTTTCAATGCCTTCCCATTGCCTTTAGGATAAAGGCAAAAATTCCTGCCATGGCCCAGGAGGCTGTGCAGTTTGGACCCTTTTCCTTTTCCTGCTTTGCTAGCCTGCTCCAGCAAGAGTAGTCCTTTCAGACCTACAGTTCCTTCAAAACCAGTCTCCTTGCTACTTTGAGAGCTTTGCACAAGCTCTTCCCACTGTGTAGAATACTTTGCCCCACTCCTTTACCACTATCTCCAGCATCCTTTAGATTTATGTTTTTTTCCTTTCTTTGTTTTGTTTTTTTTTTTGAAAGTCTTACTTTGTTACCCTCTGTAGAGTACTGTACTGTCAGAGCTCACAGCAACCTCAAGCTCAAGAGATTCTCTTGCCTCCACCTCCCTAGTAGCTGGGACTACAGGCACCTACCAAAACACCTGGCTATTTTGTTGTTGTTGTTGTTGTTGTTGTTATTTATCAGGCCTGGGCCGGGTTCAAACCCACCAGCCCCAGTGCACGTGGCCGGCACCCTAACCACTGAGCTACAGGCGCCCAGCCTAGATTTATGTTTCACTGTCACTTCCTCAGGGATGCCGCATGCCTTCATCACCCACCCTTACCCTGGCAAAGTTACATCTCCATATTATAAGCAACTTAATCACAATTACAAATAAACAATTAATGTTGGTCTCCAGCACTTACTTATAAACTCTGAAAGGGCAGGAATGGGATTTTGCCTCATGTAGCACTTTCCCCAGTGCTAAGTAGGCACTCAATAAGAACCTGCTGAATGAAAGGCTCTAGACACAAGGAAAGCAGTCAATGTCAACTTTGAAATCAGTTTCTACGGCTGTGCTGTTGAAGAAACACTGTTAATGTTTCTACTTTGGCTTGCAAATTTTAGACTCTGCCAGCAGTTGTGCTGGCAGGATTTGCCAGGACCAGAGACATAACTGCAGAAGAAACCTGACACACAAAAGCCTCTCTTCTTTCAATTCTGACATCTCCCATGTCTGTCTCTGTCTCCCAACAATCTTTTGCTTACAGAAAACAAGCTGAGCCCTGAATTGAGCTTCCTCCAAATGGGACCCTACTTCCATCAGTGCATTTGCTTGGAAACTGTTACTCAAAAGTGTGTGTTGTATCATTCCCTTGACTCTGTTACAAAGGATTTACACCTGGGAAAGCAAGATGTTTCAAGACTCTCCCAAATAAACATAATTTTTCCATCACAGTTGCCAGCTGTTGCTCTGTGTTTAGGGCAGAAATATGAGTATTCCTGCTTGGCAAACATCATGTCCAATCCGAGGTCATCACAGCTCTGTGGTCCTGTGGAGAGGATTTTAATATGCCACTGACTGATGGATGGATTGCATATGTCACATAAACCTGAATGGCTGAATTAATGTTAATTAGGACAACCAGAGAGTTCTTCAGATAACCCAAGGCTGAACAGGTACTACTAAAAGAGCTACAGAAAGATTTCTGTTCCTCCATTATATCACCCTAGTAATTCTGTACTGAGAACACTGGATTTGACACTCTTACAAACCCAGACAGAAATCTTTGGGTCAACTAGTAACTCTTATAAGCAGATTTGCTCCTGGAATACTGGTTCCTATGATAGCTGTCCTTCTCCCTCAAGATTCTGAATTTGGCTATGCAATGAGACCCCAATTCTGCTTTCCACTATCATAACATGTGGACGCCCCAGAATCTTATCTCCCCGAAAAATACTTAGAGATCGGAGCCCAACTCTTAAATACACATTTACAGGAATCTTTATACTAAGCACAGGAGATTGTGTCAACTGAGATGTTTTTATAAGTAGTTTTATCTTAATTTTTTTCAATTAAAAGCCTTCTTTAACTGATTATTCTTACACAATTCCTCAAACCACACCCATTCATAAATGCTGAGTAGAGTTCTCAGATCGTCAGTTGAAAGGCCTAGATTTGTTTTGATTCTGCCACAACTTCTTAACTTCCTTTCCTACGGATGATTATTTTCTTTAATGATATTAACATCGTGTTTCGCTGCTATGCAGAAGAGGGCTGCCTAATCTCTCCACCACCAACTAGAAGCCCCCAAGGTGGCCTTGCTGTTCTCAGACCTTTGGGACTGCCCCTGTGTGCATCCAACAATAGCTCACGTAGGATCCAGCAGCCAGACTGAAAAGGAATTCCTAATTCTGCCCCAAAGGACTAATTGAACTTAGCAGTTTGTTCTTTTTCATAAAAAAAAAAAAAAAAAACATACTTGTAGTATGTTTTTGTCATACAACAATGAGCTACCATGTAGAGTTCTGCAGAATTCTGGAACAAAGCCAAAGCAACAATAGCTCCTTTTCTTTTGGAATAGGACCCATATGTCAAAATTTATCTAGAAACTCAATTTGGCTTGCTGCTTCATCATGCCAGGAGAATAACTGTAAAATTATATTACTGTTCATTATGTCCAGGGGGATCCCAATTTATTATAATTCATGCCAGAGTAGTACAGTAGCCTCCGCAATGGCTACTGCCGTGTGGAGATGTGCCAGTCTCCTAATAGTTACAAGTGGATCATAATGCTATACTTGGTCTTTACAAATGTTTAATTGACATGAAATATTCAACAGCCGGTAGAGATAATTTGTAATCCTTAATTCCTTTCTAGTCCCATCTAATTTACCCAACAGATTTATAAGGCATATACACACAGGCATGGACTCACACACAAACACACGTTGTATGATGAAACAATACTGTATAGCAAACAGTGTGACTCTGTGTGCAAAGAGCTGAAATAGCATCACCAACTTTAGAAAATTCAGCCTTTGTATTTATTTTTAGGGTCAAATAGTAACACCCACGGCATGAACAGAAATTGATCATCTGTTAATAAGACCTTGGGGAAACCTTTTAAAACATGGTTTTGGCTGTCCATAGAATCACCTAGGAAGTTTTTTTTTATTTTTATTTTTTTAATTCCAGATTTAAGCTGCACTTTAGCTCACTTAGATCAGATTCTTTGAGGTGGAATCCAGGCATTTGGTTTTTATTTTGCTTTTCAAAGTTCCCCACGATTTCAGTGTATAGCCAAATTTTAGAAAGTCCATTCCTGAGGTCTTTGTCTTCTTTTTGTAAAGTATATACAAACTCAAACAATATTAAATTATGGAATTCTTATTTTGTCTGTTAAAAAAGGGGAAAATTTTTCGCATATTGTGAAATGGATATTTTGTTATCATTTTATCCATACCTTATACCAACACCAACACAGTACTGATGGGGTCAGTACTCACAAGCAAGTTGTACAGATGGGAATATGAGATGAAGAACATGGCTTTCAAGACAGACGAATCCTGGCTTACTAGCTATGTGAACTTGGGCAAATTATCCAACCCATGGAAGCCTCAGTTTCCTCATCCATGAAATAGAAATAATAACACATATGTCACAAGATCATTTTGAAGATTAAATGAGTTAATACTTGTATTTGGCATGTAACAAAATCTCATAAAATGTTAGCTATTATTGTTCTTAGTGGTTATGCTACTGTTGTAATAATAATTATTGTTATTAAGTTAATGGATTAGTAAAGAAAGGAGAATAAACAGAGACTGTGGATTGTGCCAAGAGAAATAGAATTGTAAAAATTCCTCCAGATGGGAAATGCTGATGTAAAACATAGAGTGGAAAGGGAAGGAGGGCGGCTGTTAGCCGCTCACTAGCTCCACGCATCAGAGGAGTCTGGGGACAAGCTGCAAAGCCCTGGGCAGAATTTCCCAGTGAACCTGGTATCCTGGTTTAAAGCATCAACTTGGTTTTATATTTTAATTCTGTACAAACTCACCGCCTGTCACAAGCAGCTCCACCATCACTGCTACTTCCCCGGCCACCATGATCATCATCCCTTTCCCTAGACCCCATACATTGCTTTCTACCTATAGATTAAGCTAACAGACTAAAAAACTAGGAAAGGATAAAATTCACTTTCTGAAAAGGGAGCAGAACATCTTTGATAAGAAACTGGCTGTAACTGATTGAGAGAAAATGGAATATTAATAAAAAAGAATAAAAAGGCCTATAGCTATGACTTTAGAAAAATTATACAAAGAGAGGTTACCAGGTTATCCCAGGCAAAAACAACAAGGAAAAAAAAGTCAAAGACTTATATACCAATTCATAGAGGTGAATAATAAGTAAATTGTTGTGTTAAAACCATATACATCTCCATGAAAATTGAACACAAGGGGAATAAGAATAAACTGGAGATTAAGAAAGGAAAACAGCAATGGTGGTCTGGTATATGTACTATAAACCACAGGCCAGATAGAGAATTACAATAATCTATTTCTAAATTTAGATGAAAAATTGACATTTTGGTAAGATGTCGTAGTGATGAAGAGGTTCACTTTACGAGACTTCTGCTGAAAAGTTGGTAGTAACCTATAAAATAATATTGGAAAGGCTGAATTCTAAAATGCTGATGCTTGGAAGAACAAAGAAATATGATAAAAATTACCGGAAGATTGTTTAGAACAAAAAGATAAACCAGAACGTTACAACACCAGTGTTCAGGCTATATGACCTAATAGTAAAGAGTGACAGGAAGAAGGCTGTATTTATCAATTCCTTTTTTTGCTCTGGTTTAATTTTCTCCCTAGAAAAGAAGGAATAAGAATCAAAAAGAAAGACTCAAAGCTCCATCTAAGATGTAAGATAGTAAGAAAACAGCATGAAGTCACTTCAAGTTTGTTCACAGCATGAGTTCAAGTTTGTTCACAAGTTTAGAAAAATTATACCCCAGCGTCCAGAAAGAACTTGAAGGCAAATGTGCAAAATCAATATTACTAACTTTAAGACATCACAAAGAACATGGGAGATGCCAGGAGAATGGAGGTGAGCATAAGTTCAGATTTTTTATAAAGGTAAAAGCAGATAAGGTATAACTATGGTCCAAAGTCCTTAACTATATCACCCAAACTAAAGGCATCAATCAATAAGAGCATGCCAAATTCATCTCATTATCTTTCTTTTTCTTTCTTTCTTTTTTTAAGATAGATCAGGCCAGGTGCAGTGGCTCATGCCTCTAATCCCAGAACTTTGGGAGGTGGTGGAAAGATAGCTTGAGAGTAAGAGTTCAAGAGCAGCCTGGGCAACATATTGAGATCCATCTCCACAAAAAATTTACTTTAAAATGAGCCAGGATGGCGGTGTATGCCTGTAGTCTCAAATTCAAATGAAATTTAGCAGGTAAAGAGAAGCCTTTGGGAGGCTGAGGCAGGAGGATGGCTTTAGCCCAGGAGTTGGAGGCTGCAGTTGGAGTTGGAGATGCCATTGCACTCTAGCCCAAGAGACATGAGCCAGACCCTGTCACAAAACAAAACAAATAACAAGAAAACAATATTATTCAAATTCAAATGAAATTTAGCAGGTAAAAATATATGTCTTTGGAAGGCTGAGGCAGGGGGATGGCTTGAAGCCAGGAGTTTGAAGCTTTAGTGAGCTATAACTTCACTGCACTCTAGCCTGAGTGAAAGGGAAGGGAAAGGGAGGGAAGGTGAGGGAAGAGACTTCATATAAAAAGATGATTTTTGGTCCTTTGTCACCATTACTATTCAACATAGTGCTGGAAGTTCTAGCCAATACAATTAGGCAAGAGAAGGAAATAAAGGGAATACAAATGGGAGCAGAGCAGGTCAAACTCTCCCTCTTTGCTGACGACATGATCTTATACTTAGAGAACCCTAAAGATTCAACTCCTGGAAGTCATCAAAAAATACAGTAATGTCTCAGGATATAAAATCAATGTCCACAAGTCAGTTGCCTTTGTACATGCCAATAACAGTCAAGATGAGAGGCTAATTAAGGACACAACTCCCTTCACCATAACTTCAAAGAAAATGAAATACCTAGGAATATACCTAACAAAAGAGGTGAAGGGCCTCTATAAAGAAAATTATGAAATCCTAAGAAAGGAAATAGCAGAGGGTATTAACAAATGAAAGAACATACCATGTTCATGGCTGGAAAGATCAACATTGTTAAAATGTCTATACTTCCCAAAGCAATCTACCTAATCAACGCCATTCCTATTAAAATATCAACATCGTACTTCCAAGATTTGAAAAAATGATTCTGCGTTTTGTATGGAACCAGAAAAAAAACCCATATAGCTAAGGCAGTTCTTAGTAATAAAAATAAAGCTAGGAGCATCACCATACCAGATTTTAGGCTATCCTACAAAGCCATAGTGGTCAAGACGGCATGGTACTGGCACAAAAATAGAGACATAGACATTTGGAATCGAATAGAAAACCAGGAAATGAAACTAACATCTTACAACCACCTAATCTTTGATAAACCAAACAAGAACATACCTTGGGAGAAAGACTCACTATTCAATAAATGGTGATGGGAAAACTGGATATCCACATGTAAAAGACTGAAACTGGACCCACACCTTTCTCCACTAAAAAAAAATTGATTCAAGATGGATAAAGGATTTAAATTTAAGGCATGAAACAATAAAAATCCTCAAAGAAAGCATAGGAAAAACACTGGAAGATATTGGCCTGGGAAAAGACTTCATGAAGAAGACTGCCATGGCAATTGCAACAACAACAAAAATAAACAAATG